>ML818681.1:45434-56921 GCA_009831015.1 Picea engelmannii | reverse complement strand
AAGGGTCAGACTCATAATCATCATAAAGAGGACTCATGGGAAAACTCTTCTCTTCATCTTGTTGCTTAGTGTCTTCAGTAGGTCTAGGAGGGATGATTTCCTCAAGATAATCTTTCTTAATGAAAAGAGGATAAGGCCCAACAGTCTGTTCTTGGAAATCATGCACATACATCTCAGAACTTGATTTGTAACTGTCATATACAGGTTGGTCACTTCTTTGGTCAGTGAACTATGATGTGGGGCTTTGTTGCTCTTCATCCGAATAATCCTCAAAGATAGGGACAACAAACCAAAGTGGAATGATCTCCCGATCCTTCTTTTCAGTCCCAAATGTAAACACATCATGGGAAATCCCATGAAGAAAAAGAGAAGAATGCTCCTGCACAATGGCTTGTTCCTTTAAAACCAAGACAACAGGCTTATGAGGGGCAGAAACTAATGTCTCTACCACCATGGAATCTTTAATACTACCCTCATCAGTAGGGCCTCCAAGAACAACAACTTCAAGAACTGGAAAATCCTTTGTATTTTCTTCAAAAAGGCAACAATCATGATCTGCCTTCAACTCTTCTATCTCTGCAGAGAGATATTTTACCAGCTCTGTCAACTCTCCCAGAGAATCCTCCTCTTCATGGTCCTCACCCTCACAGCTTTCATAATACACAACCACATCTTGATCATGGCCTTCATATTCCTCACAACAATTATGACAGATTAACTCAGAGGAATAATGCCTTTGACAATGCCTACTGAAGGCTACATGAAACTCTCTCAGGGAGGAGATGCTAGAAAGGGGTAAAGAATGATACCATTCACGAGCATCCCCTGCTAATGAGAACATGATCATTTTTAATAATACATCCTCGTGACGTATATCCCATTGATGCATGAGTTCATGAAACTCACAGAGATGTTGAGCAGGGTTTTCCTCCACATGCCCTCTAAATATTGGAAAATAATCACCCCATTCATCCACAATAGGGACAGCATTAGGAAAACCAGGAACAACAAAAAAATTAAAAGGAGCAAACCTCTGAGCTAGGATTTTGTCCATTTCGAACCAGTGGAGTCACCAAACGATGCCTCAACCATGGAGTCGCCAAGTGAATGATATGCAGAATGAGTGTGCCTGGCCTTCATTCACCATCAAAGGCCATATCTTATCGTTGTTGTTCCCCAAAGAACTTGTCATGTTGAGAAGGAAGTTTTTGAAAACCTTCTTGAGAAAGCTCCTCTGGGTCATCTTTCAGGGGTGCTAGAAGTAGTCACACTGAAACAGTGGAGTCGCCAGGTGCACAGTTGCTATCTTTGAAGTACTAAGTTCTGATGCACCTTCAGAACTAGTAATCATTGTCGTTCAATCCCAGGGAAAATCTTCAATTTCGTCCCAAAAAATGGCGCCATAAATGTTAGCACCAGAAGTCACCTCTGGATTGTGGAAGAGGTAATCCTGATACCCATCAATTTTATATGTCACAATGAATGAATAAGGGTGTTTGAATGGGTGCAGACCCAAGAGAATATCGTTTGGATTTAAAATGAGCAGAGGGAAGACTTGGTGAGAAAATGTAAGAGTCTTCTATGGATATCTGGTCTTCCAGCGGCCTAAGGAAGAAAAGCTTCAAGAACAAGATCCTCTTGGACCCGAAGTTTAAGACACTAAGATATGCCTAAACGACACCGTTATAACAACACGATGATCAAACCTACATCACAATGCTAGTGTAACAACTTGACTGGATCCTCCAATTCTGAGCTACTTAGTGTAAGAGGGGAAAGATAACACAGGAAACTAATTAAAACTGGTGAAAATATTGCAGTGATCAAACCTACATCACAACAACATAACTACCCTCAACTAGATCCTCCAATTCCAAGTGTTTTAACACAGTTGTTTATAGAGATACGAAAATAAGTTGAATTTCATTAAACAAGAAGTTGCAAATACAGAAGCATAACCATAGGAACCAGTGCTTCCTCAAAAATTTACAATAGGGGAGCCTAGCTCAACCATCGACGATGCTTACAAAATATCTAAATTGGGTATAAATACTCGGAACTACTCATGGCCCTCAGGGATACGATCTGACAATTGCATTCAAATCTTTGCATTTCCTCCTTCTCATGTCATACTGCACATGTTTTCCTCTGTAAGATGTGAAATTAAAACAATATGGACTTTGTAGGAAAACCCATTTACAGAGGAGCTCTGGGCTATCAGCTAGCCGCCATGACCATCCTTTCTTTCTTTCCATTAATGGGGTGAAATGAGGCTTCAACCACCACCCCCTATTTCCCTTAACTTCCTTCATTGGGATCGGGATGAGTTTTGACATCCATGAATGCCCCAGGTAGTGCCCTGACTTCTTCAAATCAATCTCGGTGCTTCGAGCCCTGCTTCTCTTCTTCTGCAATCAATACATGCACTTTCGACCCTTTGGTGCAACTCCTTTACATCGTTCCACATGACGTCGGGCCATGACCCTACACTTATGCCCTATAACATTTTAGGACTTTGTATATTGAGATTTCTCAGTCCCCTTGATTCACAACATCGCGATGCCCAAAATCACGAAATGGTCATATCCAAATCGACGGTCGGATCTTCTTTAAAATTGACGACCAAGATTGCTTTCCTAAAGACCCCACGTCGCCATCTCTACGCGATAACTGCTAATATTCTTCCTGGAACCGCACACCATAGGGCCATGGGCTATGACCATGGGCCCAAAATTTGAGTGCTTCATGATTTCACGTGTTGGGAGTTTGATCTGTGCTCCATGCTCAAACCTCTGATATGTGAAATCACGATTTTGCATTATCTACTATCATGTGCCCCTCTGCTTTAGACAGCCCAGATCAAATTGTCATTGTGGGACCACATACCATTGACACTCTTGGGAAGACTTTTCTTTGGCCCAGATCTTACGCTATGCATCCCCTAGAATGGACAACCCTGATTATTTCACAATTTCACATGTCACGGGTTATCAGGACTCACCCTCCTACTTTCCTGACTCATTAAATCGTGAAAAGATGACCCAATGGTACAGATCTCTCCCTTGATCAACAACTGTGATATTTTCTCGATTTTGCGTTTCGAGAGACTCTGATGTGATCGACTCTCGACCTCCCGATTCACGAAATCACGACTATGCTGATCATGCACCACATCTGCCTCTGAAATGAATGGACCAGATCTCACGATTTTGGGCCTTGGTCTGATGCTAAACTTTTCACAACTCTATAATCCTGATCGTTCGATGGTCATCGATCTAATTTATCTGATGGTTCTGACGACTGAGACTAGGCCTATTCTTGATGGCTTTTCGTCAACTAGGTATGTGCGTGCCTTTGCATAATCACTCCTCGACTTTGGATAAAAATGCATATGGTGGGTTTTTAAACCCTTTTTCTCGCATTTGGTTACCCAATGGCCAACTTCAAAGGAAAAACATCCCCTTGCAAGAATAAGTGCTAACACCTTGGGTTAGAGGGGGATCCCAACTATGATTATATGAAAGTTGGATTTACTCTTTCTATCACAAGATTATTTGTTTGTATTAAATTCTTTGGAGAGTTATTCTCACAATCTATTCCAAATATCTAGTCCTAGTCTATTATTGGTGTAAAGATCTAAATATAAAAGTTTCTATTTTTATTTTAATTAACATTCATTTTAATGGTTATTCGTTGCACAAAGGTGAATGATATTGAAACTGATGATGTTTGAGATTTGACTCCAAAAAGGATTTAAAGAATGATATGAAAACTTTCGTTTCAATTAACTTGTAGCTATGGGAGGGAGAAGAGTTTCTTTTATTTCACTAACAAACACTCAAGAATGAAAATTTTTATACTATTTCATTCTCAACAAGAATTCAAACAATTTGCCAAATTATAAAGAAATCTTTTCCAATATCCAAAACCAATGCATACCATAATTTCTTTGTTTGATTACAAATGTAAATTAATATGTTCGTCTAATGCTTCATGATTTCACTAATAATGAAAAATGACTTCACTATTGTAATTTGAAAAAGAGGAAGCAAAAGTAGACAAACAAATACACTCTCACAAGAAAATAAGAAACCAAAAGAAGAACAAACTATCAAACTATTCACTCAAAGGAAAAACAATTAAAAAAAATCACACTTTCTAGTCTTCTGGTATTGAGTAAAAAATCAAAGATGAGGAAAACAATTGTGATCAATGAAATTCCTTATGAAAACCTCCAGTCACTCAGATAATCAAAAGGAGCAACAAAAATAAACCAAGTTTGCAAGAGAACGATTGATTTTTGCGACAAGGAAAGACAACACAAACTAAATAAATACTAAAAGAATGAAGGGTAGAAAGTTTTAAGTCAAATGAAAGACAAGATCTGACAGAATAAGATATGAGCCAGAGAAAAATATCTAAGGACTATACCCAACAAGCAAAAAGTTTGCAATTTTTCAAAGTAAGAAAAAATGGTGCTCTGGTAACCAAAGAACCAGAGCGCTACAATGCTCCCTAAAAAACTATGGGGGAGCGATGATCAAGATATCAATGCTCTGACTTAAATTGGAGAGGGATCTAGTCCTGAGACAAGTTTTAGAAAAACCCCAAAAACTCAAAAACTCGTGGAAATTCAATCAAAGACTCTATGAGACAACTTAGAAAAGATGAAAAGATGTAAGGAAAGATTAAATCAGTAACCGGATCTAAATATAGACAAAATCCACAAACAATCCAAGGAAAGAACAAAAAACTAAAAATTCGATCCCAATAGTGTCACCAATTTCTGTTACAGAATAATTCCCCTGCGGACAGGTGAATTTTCCATTAGAATAGAGACCCCTCTACCAAGATAGAAAAACACCATGGACATTACCATTCCTATATATTAATACTATCCATCAAAAAGGAGAGAAGGAGGGATAGTATATGTACATCATTTTTGAAGTTTTTCTAAGTTGCTCTAATCTGCGAGTTCCAGACAATACCTGCAATGGACAACAAAAGACAAACGACCATCTCCTACTCTAATGGATTAGACTAAATCAATCTATATATGAAATATTAAAACAAGCATATACAAGTATATGTAAACACATACTAGAATGAAATAGGCCAAGTATATTGATGAGAACCTTAAAAAGGAAACTTACAATCTTCAGATGATGTTTCATCAGCCTCTCCAAGTCCTCGTCCAAGCCTTGCTTGAAAGATCCACGGTCAGAATAACAATGCTTTGCTGATTATTTCTCCTCTTGTTCACCATGAGAATGCATCCATTTATATCCTTTTAGAGGCTCAAACACCTTGGTTATATTTGGACTTAGTTGAGGATATGGTTCCAATAGTTGTGATATACCCCTTAGTTACATCCTAAGGGTTAGATTCGAGCCAAACTAGATCGATCTATTCATAGTCGTCCTTTAGAATAAAAAGGGATTTCTTCCCATATTTTCTCAACCAATTAAGAACTACCTTACAATGGGAAATAGACCACTACCACGCTCCCTTCTATATAGGCAACGAGCACTGTCGCTCCCTATATATGAGCAGGGGAGCACTGATCTTCCCAAAAGTTTCCAATATGACCAATTCTCATAGAAAAACCTTTGTTTTGACTGTCAGATGATAGGGATCCTTCTTATAACATGTTTTACGGGTTGTATCAATTTTTTTCAAGGTTTCATTCATGATGCGACACTTACAGAATGAGAATGAGACACTTGTGACACTTGTGACAAAAGTGTGAAACTTACGACACTTGCGACAATGAGAATGTGACATTATTGAAGTGAGTAATTTTGGCGTGTAACACCATGAATAATGAAACTAATAAACAATGAAATAAAGTGAGGAAAGAGGGAAAACCTCATGGGAACCACACCCCCCCCCCCCCTCAAAATACAATGTATCACAAGAAGAGAAAGATAGTTGCTAGGACACTGTGTCCTTCACTCCAAGATGATCGTGCAAACTATGGAATTCTCACTCAGTGAAAGTCTTGGTGAAGAGGTTAGAATTATTCTCAGGAAAAGGGAAGTATCACAAATCGATGAACATTTCATGAACCAAATCCATGATGAAATTCATACAGATATCGATATATTTTTTCCACTGTCTCTATACTAGATCTTGATAGAATTTGAGTTTACTCTGGTTGTCACACCAAATCACACTCGAACGATGGAACTGAATGTCGATATCGGTGAATAAGTTATTAGTTCCTAGATGGTGATGTTGACTTCTCCCCTATACTTGGCCTCTCTTGAATATAGAGAAATACCTAACTACTCGACCAAAAGACTAGGTTGGATCCCAAACTCAACATGTACCCATAGGTGGACTTGTGATCGGTGCCATCGCTAGCGCATTTAGAATTGGTGAAGGATATGGGATCCAACTTGAAACCCACTGCATAATATATTCCATAATTGATGGTTCCATGAATGTATCTAAGGATGTGCTTGGAAGCCTTCCAGTGTAAATCATGTGGCTCCTGCATGTAACTGGAGACTATCCCTATTGCATATGATAGATCTGGTTGGGTGTGGGTGAGATACAAAAGAATCCCCATGAGCTGTCAATACAAGATGATTTCCACCATTGGTGTATCCTGACCATCCTCAAGTATAACCCTATATAAGAAGGGTGTAGGTGTAGACTCTCTCCATGATATCTCGAGCATACTTAGCCTGAGATAGATTGATTTCTAAAGCATCTTGGTTGATCTTGAGACCAATAAAGAAATGGAGTGGACCCATGTACGTCATAAAAGACCTGTTATGAAGAAATCCCTTTACCATAGAAATCATTGAGAATGATCTTCCAATGATCAAGAGATCATCCACCTATAGGACTAGGATCATAAGTGAGTCAGTGGTCCTTAACATGTAGACATTTGGATTGGATTTGCATCTGAAAAAATTCTTAGAGAGAAACTAGGAGACCATATTTACGTACCATTCTCTAGGCGCTTGCTTGAGGCCATAGAGTGAATTTTTTAGTTGACACACTAAAGATGAATTATGTATGAATCCACACAACTGTTCCATATAAATCTTGTCTAGGATATCCCAGTGAAAAAACTTATTCTTCACATCCATCTGATGTACTTTCCATCCCTGACTGGTCCAATGGCAAGGTCCAACCTGATAGAATCCAACTTTTATGTTGGAGAAAAAGTCTCATGATAGTCAATCCTCTGGTTCTATTGAAATCCCTTGACAATCAATCTTGCCTTCTTTCTTCTCACCTATCCGTTCGCTACCTTTTTGGTCCTCTAGACCCATATTCATCTGACAAGATTATTTTTTGAAGAAAGTGAAACCAAATCCAAACTCTGGTTCTCGAGGAGAGAGTTGTAATCATCTTTCATGGTTGCTTCCCAGAAGGGGCCTGCAGCCTCTCTATAGCACTTCAGGTCTGAATATTGAACCATATAAAAATGAAAATGCATCGAGGAATCAATGGAAATTATTACATGAGGAGGATCATCAAACTAATATTTGGTCCTCCTTAGATCTGTTGGATCCCCAAGAAGGTCTCCTTCATCCTGAAGTGTGGATTGTGCCCACTTGGGCATCTACTCTGGATCCTCATCTGCATGTACTGATTGTGAATTTGAATGCTTTGACTATGCATCTGAATGCTCTGATTGTGCATTTGTATATTTTGAATCCTATGACTCTATATCATAACTCATAGCTATGGTGTGATTTGGGTGTGTGGAATCATCATGTGCAAATGGTGGAAGTAAAAAAGCCTCTGCATGTGTCTCATGTGGAGCATGCGAGGGAGTTTCCTCAAACTGGACATTGTGCTTAATGATGATATTATTTGTAGAGGGATCAAGTAATCTATATCCCTTCACACCATCAGGATAACCGACAAATATGCATGCATGGCTCTATGGATATAATGCTTTCCTCTTCTCAGAAAGAATGTGGGCCCATGCTAGTGATCCAAAGATACAGAAGTGGGTGAATTTTGGTTTGTTTCTGCTCCAAGCCTTGAAAGGAGTCTTGTACTTAACATATATGTGAGGGGATCTTTTATGAATGTTATTCACATAGTTAAGTGCCTCATCCCAAATCTTGGGAGGAAGTGTCTTTGCATGTAGCATGCAATTGGCCATCTCTTTGAGAGATTTGTTTTTCTACTAAAAAAACCCATTCCTTTGTGGAGCATATAGTACTATGTGTTGCAACTATATCCTAGCCTCAAGAAAAATATTTTGAACATATTTGTTTACATACTCCCCCCCATTATCTATATAGAGGGATTTGATGTTTCTCCCTAATAAATTCTCAACAAGTTCTTTGAAATATTTGAGATTCTCAAATACCTTGGAATTATGTCTAAGAAACGACACCCAAGTAGAATGTGAGTAATCATCCAAAAATGTAAGCACATGCCTTGCCTTGTTGATGGATGGATGTGGGAATGGACCCATGAGACCACTATGAATCAAATCCCATGGAGAGGAGGCCTTGTGATCCTTCTCCTTCTACAACTTCTCTCGAGGATGCTTTCCAAGGACATATCCTTCACAAACACCTTCAAAAAAGTGGATATCAAGTAACCCAGTGACCATCCCCTTCTTTCTAAGTTGTTGCATGTACTTGAAACTCAGGTGACCAAAAATCTCATGCCATAATTGTCATTAGCATGTGTAAGTAGTATAGAGGAATCAGGTTCAATAAAATTAGTGAAAGTATATAACCAATATTGATGATTTACCTCCTTGACAACAATCTTGGAGTTGTCTTGCATGTCAAATATGGACACGGATTCTGGTGTGAACTCCACCTTTTTTCCTTAGCCTGAGTGTGTAATATGATACACCGAGATTATATTCATGGAAATTTTAGGAACATGCAAAAATTTCTCAAATATTCCATGATCTAGTTCCACTCTCCCTTTTCCAGTGACCTCGATTGGAGCTTCATACCCATGAGGATATGAGGCCATGTGAATGAAGTTACATAAGATATAATATCCTTTATGGTTCCCTTATGATGGGAAGCGCCTAAATCTACAATACATGCGTCACGAGAAGAATGAATAGATACTGATGCATGGGGGTTACCTTTCTAAGGGGCTTGATCTTCTTACTTCTTCTTGGGAACCTCAGGAATGAAGTCCCTGAGATTGTTCTTCTAAATTATTTTCACCATAATATATGTTTTCTTCTCATGCATGCAAATTTTGGATGGTTCCTGTGATTACAGTAACCACACTTCTTACCTTTCTTGGCTTTTCCACCTTTGGAACCTAAGGAATAATTAAAGGGTTTGGAGTACCCTTCCTTCTTTGGCTCTGCATGCACCTTTCTTTTTCCTTTTAGATTTTATTTAGGATTTTGAGAGTTGTTTCCATCATGCAAAGAAAGTGAATGTGCCTTGGGGCCTTTGATTATTACCATCTGAATGAGATTATCCTACTCTTATGTCAAATCCTCAATGAACTGTGATAATGAAGGCATGGCCTGGGTAGGTCTTGCGATGAATCTGTTAGAATGAAATGTGGAGACAAATACACTATATTCTGGTCCAATTTTTTCCATGATAGATTGTTTTTCTTATTTTCATTTGTCGATACTACAACCTATCAATTCATGAAGGAGAGATTTAAATGTGGTGAAGAAATCTTGGATATTGTCAAAGTTCTTCGGGTCCAAGGAGTTCAGTTCTACTTCGAGGAAATGGCCCCTCATTTCATCTTTATTTGTAAAGAGACCATCCAAGGTCGTCCATATCTCATTTGGATTTTTTCATGCATCGATGTGAAACCATATGTCTAGAGAAATAGACATGTATAGGAGACTGTGACCCTCGTCCATGCAATTGAAGTACTTTTATTTTTCCACTATTGAAGTGGGTTCTGCTTCTATGTCCATGGCTATTTGATACAAAACTCTACCCCTGAGTTGGTGTAGAATTATTGGCTACCATTCGAAGCAATTATATATCGTTAAAATTACAGATGCGAGAAATTCCATCTTTCCTACTGCTTTGTTCCTTCTTCCGTACTTTCAATAGAGTGTTAGTGATGATCCTTGTTAGTGGCCTATGTGATCTAATACCATGTATATTTTATGAGATACCTGCATAGAATATCTAGCTAACAATAAGACATACACAACTTGCAATTATGGATGAAGAGAGAAGACAAAAGTGGGAGAAAAGAATGAAAGAATTTATATTATCTGAGTAAGAGAATATTAAAATTCAATTGATATAATCTATATGAAACAACTAACTCCCCATAGTAGCCCGGATAATGCACATTACGAGTGTTCTAGAGAGATTTGACACACATCGATAGTCACTGGATTCAAATACCACATATTCCTAGTTAACTGGCCATGTGATCATCAATTAATTAGATAAACCAAAGTGGAATGAGGAGGAACTCACTTTCACATGTGGAATGTGATTTATTGGTGATGCTCCCAATGAAAGTGTGCATTCATGGTGATGATCCCAAGGTTATCATGTAACACTTGGTGATAAAGACAAGGTTGACATGTAACACTTCACTCAACTAGTCTAATTGAAAGGCAACTAAGGATTGAATCGTGGGTATGTGGCACCCTTGTCTAGGGGAGAATATCCTCAATGAGGGGAGAATATATCACATTAAGGGACCCTCAACATAGACAAGTAAACTTAGGAAAATAAAATGAAATGAAAATCCTAGGTGTGTGTAATATCTCCAACAGTCACCACCCAACAATATCCACCTTGAAAACAAATTTTCTAATACCTTTCACAATGAATCAATCATCACCTTTCTTGCAATCCAAGAGAATCCAAACACCACCACAACTTCTCTAACAATATTGGTTACATGAACATGTCTAGTACACAATTTGCTCCAATGTGGACCACTCCACCTCCATCAATAACCTGTCTTACAAAATGATGCCTTGTCTCATTTTGATACAGTGGACAATTAGTCAAATGAATAGCTCTTTGACCATGATAGAACATGCTTCTACATTTAAATAGGAAAGATCTCAAGTGGTTCCCAACAATATACATGTTCTAATATGTTTGAATGTCACTTGAATAGTGTTACAAGTTGCAATGAAAGATAGATATAAATGAGGTTTTCAAAATGCAAAATCATAAGATGAAAAATGAAAGAGATATATGCTAAAATTTATTAAACTCAAATTTAAAAAATAAATAAAAGTTTAAAAGTAAAAAAAAACTAAAATAAATTAAACTCATATTTAAAAAATAATTAAATAATTACTATGACTTGGAAATTATATAATTAATAATAAATATATACTCAATTACAAGATAATTGAAAAGTATAGTATAATTTGTTAGGTTTAAAAAATAGCATTATCTTGATCTTGAGAGGACTTTCTCTTTTTCTATGCTTTAAAGGAATATCCAATATTCTCTATAATAGCCATTGACACAACCAAAATCAAATAATCAATTGCTTTTATTTGATAAAAAGAATAGAAAA
>ML818681.1:9814-21322 GCA_009831015.1 Picea engelmannii | reverse complement strand
AGCATCCTCCTCTTCATGGTCCTCACCCTCGCAGCTTTCATAAGACACAACCACATCTTGATCATGGCCTTCATATTCATCACAACAATTATGACAGATTAACTCAGAGGAATAATTCCTTTGACAGTGCCTACTAAAGGCTCCATGAAACTCTCTCAGGGAGGATATGCTAGCAGGGGGTAAAAAATGATACCATTCACGAGCATCCCATGATAATGAGAACATGAACATGTTTAATAATACATCCTCGTGATGTATATCCCATTGATGGATGAGTTCATGAAACTCACAGAGATGCTGTGCAGGGTTGTCTTCCACATGCCCTCTAAATATGGGCAAATAATCAATCCATTCATCCACGGTAGGGACAACATTAGGAAAACCAGGAACAATAGAAAAATTAAAAGGATCAAACCTCTGAGCTAGGATGTTTTCCATTTCGAACCAGTGGAGTCGCCAAATGATCCCTCAACCATGGAGTCGCCAGGTGAATGATATGTAGAATGAGTGTGTCTGGCCTTCGTTCACCATCAAAGGTTAGATCTTATCGTTGTTGTTCCCCAGAGAACTTGTCAAGCTGAGAAGGAAGCTGTTGAAAACCTTCTCGAGAAATCTCTTCTGGTTCATCTTTCAGGTGTGCTAGAAGTAGTCACACTGAAACAGTGGAGTTTCCACAGTGGAGTCGAAGGTGCACAGTTGCAATCTTTGAATTACTAAGTTCTGATGCACCTTCAGAACTAGTAATCTTTGTCGTTCAATCCTAGGGAAAATATTCAATTTCATCCCTGGCAACGGCACCAGAAATGTTAGCACCAGAAGTCACCTCTGGATTTCGGCAGAGGTAAGCCTGATACCCATCAATTTTATATGTCACAATGAATGAATAAGGGTGGTCGAATGGGGGTAGACCAAAGAGAATATCTCTTGGGTTTAAAATGAGAAGAGGGAAGACTTTGTGAGAAAATGTAAGAGTCTGCTATGGAAATCCGTTCTTCCAGTAGCCTAAGGAAGAAAAGCTTCAAGAACAAGATCCTCTTTGACCTGAAGTTTTAGGCACTAAGATATTCCTAAACAACACAGTTATAATAGAATGATGATCAAACCTACATCACAATGCTACTATAACAACTTGATTGGATCCTCCAATTCCGAGCTACTTAGTGTAAGAGGAAAAAGATAACACAGGAAACTGATTAAAACTGGTGAAAATATTGCAGTGGTCAAACCTACATCACAACAACATAACTACCCTCGATTACATCCTCCAATTTCGAGTGTTTTAACAAAGTTGTTTACAAAGATACAGAAAGAAGTTGACTTTCATTAAACAAGAAGTCTCAAATACAGATGCATAACCGGAGGAACCAGTGCTTCCTCAAAAATTTACAATACGAGATCCTAGCTCAACCATCGACGATGCTTACAATATATCAAAATTGAGTATAAATACTCAGAAATACTCATGTCCCTTAGGGATACGATCGGACCACTGCATTCAAAGCTTTGTGTTTCCTCCTTCTCCTATCAGACTGCACATGTTTTCCTTTGTAAGACGTGAAATTAAAATAGTATGGACTTTGCAGGAAAACCCATTTACAGAGGAGCTTTGGGCTGTCATCTAGCCGCCACGACCATCCTTTCTTGCTTTCCATTAATGGGGTGAAATGAGGCTTCAACCAGCACCCCCTATTTCCATTAACTGCCTTCATTGGGATCGGGATCAGTTTTGACATCCATGAATTCCCCTGGCAGTGCCCTGACTTCTTCAAATCAATCTCAACGCTTTGAGCCATACTTCTCTTCTTCTGCAATCAATACATGCACTTTCGACCCTTTGGCGCAACTCCTTTCCATCGTTCCACATGAACTCGAGTCATGATCCTATACTTATCCCCTATAACATTTCGGGACTTCGCATACCGAGATTTCTCACTCCCCTTGATTCACAACATCGCGATGCTCGAAATAGTGAAATGGTCATATCCAGATTGACGGTCGGATCTACTCTAAAATTGATGGCCAAGATTGCTTCCCCGAAGACCCCACGTCACCAACTCTACGTGACAAGTGTTAATCTTCTTCCTAGACCAACACACCATAGGGCCATGGACTATGACCATGGGCCCAAATTTTGAGTGCTTCGTGATTTCGTGTGTAGGGAGTTTGCGCTGTGCTCCATGCTAGAACCTTCGATATGCGAAATCATGATTTCGCATTATATACTGCTACATGCCCCTCTTCTTTAGATGACCCAGATCAAATTGTCATTGTGGGACCACATACCATCGACACTCTAGGGAAGACTTTTCTTTGGCCCAGATCCTTTGCCACGCGTCCCCTGGAATGGACGACCCTGACTATTTCACGATTTCACATGTCACGAGTTTTCAGGACTCGCCCTCCTACTTTCCCGACTCACGAAATTACAAAAAGATGACCCAACGGTCCATATATCTCCCTTGATCAACATCTGTGATATTTTTGCGATTTCGCGTTTTGGGAATCTCTGATGTGATCGACTCTCGGCCTCCCGATTCACGAAATCGTGACTATGCTGATCATGCGCCACATGTGCCTTTGAAATGAATGGCCCATATCTCAGGATTTTGGGCCTTGGTCTGATTCTAAACTTTGCACAACTCTATAATCCTGATCATTCGATGGTCACTGATGTAATTTATCTGATGGATCCAACGGCTGAGACCGAGCCTATGCTTGATGGCTTTTCACCGACCAGGTATGTGCACGCCTTTGCATAATCACGCCCCAAATTTGGATAAAAATGCATATGGTGGGTTTTTAAACCCCTTTTCTCGCATTTGGTTACCCAATGGTCAACTTCAAAGGAAAAAAATCCCCTTGCAAGAATAAGTGCTAACACCTTGTGTGAGAGGGGGATCCCAACTATGCTTATACGAAAGTTGGATTTACTCGCTCTATCACAAGATTATGTGTTTGTCTTGAATGCTTTAGAGAGTTATTCTCACAGTCTATTCCAAATATCTAGTCTTAGTCTATTGTTGGTGTAAAGATCTAAATATAAAAGTTTCTAGTTTTATTTTAATTAGCGTTCATTTTCATGGTTGTTCGTTGCACAAAGGTGAATGATATTGAAATAGATGATGTTTGAGACTCGACTCCAAAAAGGATTTAAATAATGAGATGCAAACTTTCATTTCAATTAACTTGTAGCTATGGGAGGGAGAAGAGTTTCTTTTATTTCACTAACAAACACTCAAGAATGCAAAATTTTATACTATTTTGTTCTCAACCAGAATTCAAACAATTTGCCAAATTATAAAGAAATCTTTTCCAATATCCAAAACCAATGCATACCATAATTTCTTTGTTTGATTACAAATGTAGATTAATATGTTCGTCTAATGCTTCATGATTTTACTAATAATGAAAAATTACTTCACTACTATGATTTGAAAAAGAGGAAGCAAAATTTTTATTAGAGAAATGTAAAATAATTACACCTAATGAAAAAAAACTGACGTTTTAGTTACAAATATGATTTATATGGAAAAGATTTGATATCTTCAAAATATTTGTAGTCACAATAAATGAAATAACATGATTTCAACCATTAACTTCTTTACATGACAAAACATAATTGTTCTTCATTATGGTGACTAACATGATTAGCCTAATCATGATGGATCAGATAAATGCCCAATTTATTTATTTACTGCTCTTGGGTTTTCACTGTAGTATTTTAGTGTTCATGGGGTGTGTGGCAGGCGTTTAATATACTGTCGTATTTTAATTTACTGCTCTTGGTTTTTCAGGTTCGTGGCACACGATTAGTTTTTCATTGTTGTTCATGGGGTGCGTTTTGGTTTCCCCTATGTCTTTTTTCACTGTGTGAGACCCTCGACGAATCAATTTCAATACATGGACGATCAAGTCCATTCGGTGGTGGAATTATATACATCTTTGGGCACTCACACTCAAATGGTCCTGACAACCCTTCGTTTGCAGTAAAGTTTACGCAGGAGGGCTATGCAGGTTTGAAATTGTGACCGTTAGTGAGGAGGTCTACGCAGGTTTGAAATCGGAATCATTTATATGCATAGAGTAAAATAAGCAAATGTTCAAATTAAATAAATTTAGAATGTTTATAATGTTTTAATTGCATGCATGGAGTAATAAGTTAAAATACTTTAAATTTTTAAATCTAAAATATTTTTAATTGTTTTTTGATAAAAAATTAAATTATAATCATTTAATAATTACTATGACTATTAAAACCATGTAAATTATGTATGCAATGAGTAAAATAAGTAAATAACCATATAAATTATGTATGCAATGAAGTAAAATAAGTAAATGCCCAAATTAAATAAATCTACAATGTTTTAATCTCTTAATTGCATGCATGGGGCAATAAGAAAAAATGTCTTTAATTCTTAAATCTAAAATGTTTTTAACTCTTTAATTGTAAATTATGGTAATTTAATAATTAATGTAATGATTAAAACTATGTAAAGTTATGATTTATATTAAGTAAGAACTTTATATTTAAGCAAAATATAGATTATATATAACCTAAATTGTTTTTTCTTTTATTAATAAACATAACATTTATTGGCTATATATAAAATATACTTAAAAATGTACTTACCTATAAATTATATACTTAAAAATGTACTTACCTATAAATTTAGGCTGAACTCTGCAAATTACAACATGTTATGTTTCTATCTAATACTTTAATACAATGCAAATATTAATAATAATGAAATGCTAGTTTATACAAGTATTAATAAGAATATTTACATGTTTATTTTTTTTACTTTTACTTAATCATATTTAAAATTTACTATGGTGGCTAGTTGCCACGTATGAGTGATTAGGGTTTCATTTTGTAGGCCAACACCTTTCATTTTGTAGGGCAACACATTTTGTAGGCCTACCCTTTGGTCTTCACCAACCACGTTAAGAACATGTGTTTCCTCCTAAGAGGACACAAGTTCAAGTCCAAAGGGTAGGGTATGTATACTTTCGTAGATTTTATCAATCAAATCATTGAGAGGAGAGGATCCCTTGTCCCACAAACAAGGGGGTCTCATATACCAATTTGGTGTCTAGCTTGGTCGTGACCTTAAAAATAGATTATTATTATTATATACAACCTAATGGTTAAGAATATGTGTTTCCTCCTAAAAGATTACAAGTTCAAATCCAAAACTTTGGTAAACTTTACCAGTCATACACCAATTTAATGTCTCACTTTATCTTAAAAATAAATCTTATTATTATAATAAGAATAAAACTTAAAATTAACATTATCCAACTAACTCCCTAAAATGCAAGCTCTTTTGACTCTTCCCAACTAGAAGTGATGCACGACCCGAAGGTGGCTCTTCCCAACTAGAAGTGATGCACGACCCGAAGGTGGCTCTTCCCAACTAGAAGTGATGCATGACCATTAATGCAGTCATGCTCAGCGGTTCCCTTCCCTGTCATACTATTTCTCCACCTTCGTTTTATTAGCTGTATCCGATCAATTTGCTGCACCATTTCTCCTCTTTACAACGGCTTTAGTTGGAGGAAGTGACTCCCTTGAGTTGCGACGATTTCGTCGTTCAATGGATTGCTACATATTCCTCCTTTTCAGTCATTTTCCTTTCACCACACGATTACCTTAATGGCACCGGGACATACACGGATAGATTTTTTCCTTTTTTTCTTTTTACTATACGAAATATGTTTCTAAAGAGGGCTGAGGTGTCATAAAGTTATTCACAAAATTTGAAGTCCAATAGGGTTGAGGTGTCATATAGTTATTCGAAGTAATGATCAAGGAGGGACTAAATACCATACTTACCAACTATCTTATTATTTGGATTTGGACTAAACATCATACTTACCAATTGTGATATTATTTAAACTTAGATTTAATATACATGGTTAGATGTCCACGACCTTGAACACTGGTTTGTCCTTCAACATTGATTGATTTATATTGATGATTTTATTATTAATTCTACGAAGGACTGGGATGTCACAAAAATCCCCACAGAATTTGAAACAATAACTAAATGGTACTAAACCACTCATTATCCAACTACCCAACATTATCCTTCAACATTGATTTATTTTGATGGTCGGCTCAACCTAATTTTCCTTCACGACAATGATTACTTTATGTCACTGGAAAATAGATGCCTCATAGTGGTCCTTCAACATTTATTTCCGTTGAAATATTTAAAGAAATGGTAGCTTTTGAAGACGTAAATATATTGTCCAGTAATGCCGACGCCAACTGCATTCGGTGGAAGAAAATGTGAGCTGTTGTGAGCTCCCGTGAATCCTAATAGAAAAATTAAGCATAAACACGACAACAAAGAAAATAAAACGTGATTATGGAAGAAAATGTGACCTGTCATGGAACTTGTGAGATCGGGTGAATAGTGCAAATACAAAATTTAACCATAAGCATTACAACAAAGAAAATAAAGCTAACCATAAGCGTTGTAACAAAGAAAATAAAGCATAATAATAACAGAAAATATTAGTCGGACCCGAACAACCCATGAAGAAAAAAAGTGGGCAGCTGAGGTGATAGCCATCTCTCCGTGTCTATATATCTAACACACCCCTTCCTAGGCAGTCACGAGTACATTCCCATTTTCCCCTTCTCTCCTTCTTCTTCTTTTTCTTCAACGGAAAAGATGGCGTCTGCTGTTTATGTTGCAGGTTGGATGGGAGCAGCCAAATATGGATGCGCCTCGACTGCTTTCGGATTCTTCAATGGCAGATCGCACAAGGTTTCCCTGACTAAAATGCGACCTCCCAAGGGCAAGTAAGTACATAAATTTCTTTCACATCCAACCTCGCAATATTGTGAAGATAATAAAAAGGATAAGTTTTGGATGGACAGGACAGGTGGAGGAGGATGTAGTGCCTCACTGTTTGAAGTGAATCAGTCACCTTTTTTAATCCATGGTGACCAAACTCTTTTAATGTACAGATGATCATTTTTTATTAATTAACAATATATATTGCAGCTTGTTATTTTGTGAAAATTTTAAAATGTTAGCATGTTTATTGTTTTGTTTTAGAGAATATCTATGTAATTATTAATGAAATTGTCTAATTTGGTATTAAATATCTTTGTGTTTGGAATATGGTGATAAGAAGTTGTGTAATTATCTTTATGGTTGGAATATGGTGATATGAAGTTGTGTAATTATCTTTATGGTCAGAATACAGTGATATGAAATTGTTTAATTTGATATATTCAAATTAAATATCTTTGTGGTTGGAATATGGTGATATAAAAGTAGGAGTTTGTATTGATTTAAAATTTTAATCATTTTTTTTTGGTAAATCTTATCATTTTAGATTTAAAATCTAGAACTTCTAGAAACCTCAATCATTATTATATATAGACTACAATAAATCTTGATTGTTTTAGATTTAGAATCTAGAACCTCTAAAAACATCAATCATTATTATATGTAGACCATAATAAGACTTTACGCATCCTTGAAATTAGTATATTAATTTATGATGTTGATATTTTATAATTATGCTTTAATTGTAAACCAAAAATGAATTATCGCTCAACCTCAAGCATATTACAATAGTCAAATCTCATTTAGAGCTAGAAGGTCCAAAGAACAATCCTTTCTAGGAGTTGGTTATTTTAGAGTTTTAACCTTACCTTTTACCTTAATTTTGTTTTAAATTATTAAAATTGGTTATTTTAGAATCCTAACCTTACCTTTTACCTCAATCTTGTTTTAAATTATTAAAGAATTTTATTATAACTTAACTCATTAGGAAAAAATAAATGCATAGAATTAATTGCATGAGAATATCGTAACAACAATCTTCACATCCTTATATACTATTTTGCATAACAGGATGGGTCTTGAGAGAAGGAGAACTCTAAGAGTTAGTTGGGAGAAAATCCATTACATAATTAAACTTATGTAGAACATATTGAGAGAAAGCTAATGCACTAGTGTAATTTAATATTTCTATGATCTTCTATGAAATCACCTATTTTCTTTGTTTATTGTATTATGAATCTATAATTAAAAGATGTTATATCATATATTTTTTTTCGCGAGAAAGAAAAAACTTTATATTTCAGAAAACAAAGTATACATACTACAATCCTTTAAGGACTACTTTCCATCGCAACAATCCTATTTATTTCCATAAAAAACTTGTTACTTAATCTTCATGTCTCTTCTCTCTACTTTATTTCATTACAAAATAGTTTTTTTTCACAATCTTCCTTTTCCTCTTCATGTTCATTCTAAAATCATTACAAATAAAATTTCATGCCCTCCATGGGTACCCCCTTCGAAATACTCCTGAAAATAAAATGTATTTTCATGAAGCTCTAGGGAATCTTTGGAGAGTTTGTTTGTTATTGCATTAATTTCTCTCTAAATATGTGTTTGCTTGAGTACCATTCCAGTGCCAAGAGAAATACCTTGACCTGGGATTTTCAAGATGCTAAAAAAGCCACCATAATATCCCCTTTAGCATTTACCCAGTCCACCACAATTTTGGAATCTCTGAAAAGTTGTGCCTTGCAAAGATTTAAAGAATTTACCATAAACAAGAGTGCCCATAAAGCTGGCATCTCAACTTTTCTATTCAATCCATGACCAGGAGTGTAAAGGATATTGTAAAAATGATTTTATCAGATGAAAAAGACCACCCATACTCCACAACGCGCCAGATGGTCTTGACTGGCCCCATCAAATAAGCTCCAAGGCACATCTTTGTCAATCTCAGGATCTACGATGACTCTTAGTATCTGATGTTTTCTTTTGACGATATGTTCATAAGACAATTTTTGAAGTAGGCCTACCATTGCTTCCACTAGAATGAATTTATTCTATAAAGTGAGAGAGTTATGCGCCCACCATATGAAATATACCTGGAACAATTGCATTAAGTAATAAGGTTTCTCCTTCTCTTCATCTAGCCATCAGATCATCCACTCTTTTAAATTCCCTTCCAGTGTTGGTGATCTGCATTTCAACAATGTGCATGTCCTAGACCACACTTTCTTTGCAAAAGAGCATTCAACAAACAAATGTTGCACTAACACTGACTCCTCATTTTCTCTACAAAGGATGCACTAGCTTAGACCCGTCCAACCCCTTTTTACTTCGTTATCCTAGGTTAATTTTTTATTTTCTAAACACAACCAAGCCAATATTTTTACCTTTTGGGGAGCATTTACCTTCGATATCCAGGACCACCATAGTTTGTTTTCTCCAACCCAGTCGTTCTCTGCTAACATATGAAATCCTAACTTTGCCAAAAAAGAAGCATTCTTTGCATTTTTTTCCCAATAGATTGAGTCCTCTTCTTATTCCTCTAAAAGAATAAAATTCAAGTATAAAATATCTATGAAGGAGTTCCATTATTCTCTCTTATTTCGATCCAAATCTAGCAATTTTATGTCATTCCATTTACTTCATTCTACTGCATCTAGACTAGGAAGGTGGGCATCCCATATTGAATAAATTCCTCTAAGGTGCATATCTTCGACCAACTCATCCAATATTTTGTACCCATCTCCTTCCTCGATCCAAGGGTCTTCCCCAATCCTAACTCTTTGTCCACTACAAATTTTCCAACATAGACAATTGCCAATAATTGGGTAGGCCTCCATCAAGGAATTACATCTGATTGATCCCCATGTCCCAAACTTCCTCGACATCCTTATCCAGTCTTATATAGATTGGTCTAGGCAATATTTAGTTGTAATAACTTTCCCCCATAAAGAATGATTTTGAATCAACCGCCACACACTTTTAGTTTCCAGACTAGAGAAAAAATAGAAAATGTTCTTGAATCCCTAGCCACCATGTTCCTTGGGCTTTGCTATTTTGTTCCACATGATGAGGTGCAAGCCACCAATATATTTACTTCCTCTCCATAAAAAATGAAAGCAGGTTTTCCTCACCTTGGAGAGGAAACCTCTAGGGATTTTGGCTAATGTGGCCCAATGAACTGGAATACTGCTAAAAAATGATTTGATTAAGACCAACCTGCCACCTTTGGATAACCAACGGTGATCCCACGAGGAGATTCTGGCTTGGATGTTATTGATTAACCATGACCAATCTTCATAGGAGTAAGAATTGGGATTAAGATCAAAGCTAAGGTACTTAAGGCCGTCGTCGGGCCTTTTTCTTTCAAACTACATTTTGAGATCGAGATGACTTATAAATTCATCCTCTAAAATATTTGTAATCACCACTAACTTTGTCACACTAATATGCATTCTATTTTCCAAGCAAAATATATTGAGAACTTCATCCCAAGCATTAACTTGTTGAGTCGAACCTGTACCAAAAATAATTACATCATCAATGAACAACAAATGAGTTAGGAAGATGTCCAAAGCAACATTTAAACTTTTTAAAATATTCCTTTTATTTTCTTGAGAAATAAGTTTGATAATTCCATCCGAAACAAGCCATAAAATAAAAGGAGAGAGTGGACATCATTTTCGGACTCCTCTAAACGAACAAAAAAAAGGAGAGGGAGAGGGAGAGTCGTTGATTAGAATTGTTAGGAAGGATGACTATAAACATCCCATAACCTAGTTGAATATCAATAATCTTATCCTCATCTAGATCAAATCCATCCGAACGAAAGTCCAGTTTACCTTATCGAATGCTTTTTCCAAATCCTGTTTCATAATAAAACCTAGTTTCTTTTTGGTTTTCATGGAATGGATAAATTCCTCAGTGATGGAGACCGTGTCATGAATTTGGCGCATGTCCAAGACTACAAAATTTTCCAGAGAAATATATCTACTGAAAATTGGATTCATACGAGAGGCCATAATATTGGCTATGAGCTCATATATTAGGTTACAAGAAGAAATCAGGCGAAAGTTCGAGAAAGAGTTAAGGTCTTTCTTTTTGGGGATAAGGGCCATAAAAGTATTGTTCAAAGAGTTCCAGAGTTTCCCTTTACTATGCGACTCATTAAAAAATTTAACCAAATCGAGCTTCAACATATCAAAGAATCCTAATTAGAAGAATTCGACAATTAGGCCATCTGTCTCGGCGATTTTTCCTTTTTGGAAAGTCAAGAGGGTAGTCAATATTTATTTTTCTATGATTTCTTCCTTTAGAGAGGTGTTTTCTTCGTCGGACACAAGCTTTGGATAGAGCGTGACTACCTTTAGAATATATTGAATTGGAAATCTTGGAGGCTCTTTGAATAGATATAAGAAATATTCTTGACCAACAACTACCATATCATCAAAGGAGGAAACCATTTCCCCTCTACTATTCTATATTTCCCAGATAGTGTTGATTTGTTTTCGCTAACGGGCATAGTTAGGGAAGAACTTTGTGTTTGTGTCTCCCTCCTTAAGCTAGATGGAACGCCTCTTGATACACCATTTGGTTTCTTCATAGGCTAGGATATCCTATACTTTTTCAAGGAGAAGGTTTAGGTCTTCCCTTACAGAAGTCAAATTTTGAATCACACTGTCATCTATTA
>ML818680.1:106084-120161 GCA_009831015.1 Picea engelmannii | reverse complement strand
AATAACATGTGCTTTAACCTCCTAGGGTTTTAATCTAGCAATTTCATAATCTTGGAAGAAATGAAAGATAAATACACCATAACCATTCAAAATGAAGAAGAATTGCAGAAATTTACTTACATTCACCAAGAATCATCTAGCAATAGGCCTAGTTGAATACTTTTCACCAAGAAAATGCCAAAATACACCAAAACTAGCCTCCTTCAAGAAGTGTGCACCAAATTTCAGCCAATAAACCCTAAGTAGGGAGAAAATTTCAGAACTCACTAAGTGTGAGTGAAAGATGATGAAATAATAAAAGGGAAAAAAACCTTATTTATAATGACCTTTAATTTACAAATTAGGTCAAAAAGGCTGACATGGCCAGTTTACATGTGATATCCAGTTTTTACATAAAAATGAAAAATTGAACCTTAAATCAAGCAGAAAAGGTGATTGATTCCCTTCTAGGGTGATGTTGGGCCTCTCAGGTGAAACATTGTCCTGCAGGAGAAAAATGTTAGGCCTCCCAAGGCCTCTGGATCAAGCCACACAACTTCCTCAAAAGTGTTCATCAAACGTGGGTGACATCAAGGGTCACATAGGTGATTTCATGGGACTTCCAAGGCCAACATCATAGTGGTATGGAAATACCCCCCTGGGTCCAGGCCTACCAAGTTGTCTCTGGTGGAACATCATCCTCTCTCTCTGGTGCAAGCCTCTGATATGTGTCTGCCCCTAGTTGGGATCTCAACATCCATATGGTTGGATTTTAGCCCTATGGAGGTCCAAACTAATCATATCCCTGTGTGTACCTGTCCATCGAGTGTGGCCCTACTAAAAAAACAAGTACGCCCTCCATGGGCTCATAAGTCACAGGGATCATAGCAATGTCAATCACGTCTAATAATCAAGTTATCTAAACATGTGCATAAAACCCCCCTTTCTTAGACAAGTGCTCAAAGATGTTATGTTATTCTACAAGCCAGGTTTGGAGAGGGGTTCAGGAGGTCTTATTTGGATAATTCTCATTGGACATGGGATGTTTCCAGGTGAAGGAAAATCTAGATCATGCACGTGGATGAGGTGGTATGGGGATGTTTGAGAAATGGGTGCAGTGATGACATGGAAATGTATGACTTACCTATGGCTTCCTCTGAAGATGGTAATATGCACCTTGTCATGGATGAAAATGTTTCGAAGCCCATTCAATTCCTTTTACCCTTTTATCTTATTGATTTTTCCTTTAAGGGACTAGTTATGGGACACTGCCTTGACGTGTGACCAGTGGTGACAATGTTACCCACAAGAATTTCACAGAGATGAGAAGGAAGGATCATGATGAGACCCCCTTTCTCTTGGCTATGCCATAAAGAGCCACTACCCTAGCGTGGTGACCAGTTGAATGGTACTGTCATACCTCTACATTCTCATGGACCTAATAGGATGGCTCATGATGAGACACCCTATCCTCCAATTAGGTCTTGATTTTATCATTTTATTTGTCCCTCCATTTCTTGTTGAGAAGCCTTTTATTTCTTTCTTAGGGATCCTTGGGAGAAGCATTTTAAGGTTTTTTTCTTTTGTATTTTATCTTTTTCCAACTACTTTTACCCTATGGGCCTTTAGCCCCTTCTTCCCACAAGGAAAGGTACAACCCTTTTCTAGATTAGAAAACCCAATGCCTAAACCAATGTAGGGGATGGATGAGAGGGAAAATGATGAAAAGTGATAAGTATGGTGGGAATAGATGATGAAATTTCATGAACCCACCCAGTGAAAACTCAAATCCTAAGGGAACCAACTTTCTAGGGAATCCTGCCATCCCCTCAGGTGTGGACCAGTGAAAAGGCATAAAGTCCAAGCACAGTTCAGAAGGAAAAAAAAATGCCCATATTCAAATTTTTTGAGAATCAGAGTGACACATCACATGATACCCAGAATCATTACGTCATGGAGCAAGACCCACTACTTTTGAAGGACTAGGACAATGGGATGGATGTTGTTGTTGCCGACAAGGTGGAGGCATTGAAGAAGAAATATGGGTCGTTCAGGTCTAGGCTCAAGTCAAATATGGCTCTCGGTACTCCATGTCTAGGACCTGTGGGCCTTGTGACATAATATCCTTAGTTATCCCTAGGCTAGGGGATAATAGTCACAAAGTATGGAATTAATCTAGACCATTCATTAAATGAGACGCGTGTTGATAGATCATCTTATTCGGTAGTTTTATAGCTTGGAGAAAATATCAAAGGCAGGAAATCCCTGAGTCTCGAAGCACTGGGTATGACATGGCAAGATGATGTCACCTTAGGTTACATGCCTAGGTATACCACCTGTCACTCATTTATGTACTTTTTACTGTCCCTTAGGACAGATTGGAACCTGACACATGTCACTGGATGGAGGGGCCACATTTCACTACTTTGATTGGTGACAACTCTACTTCGTGGGCCCCAGAAGTTTAAGAAGTTTGAGAGTGTGTTTGGGAAAAAGTGTTGGAAGAACTTTCGGACCTTCGAAGTCCCGGAGTCCCAAATTCCCATAGTTCCTAAGTGACGTGATGGTGACACCACTTTGGGGTGACGTGGAAACACATAATGCATGACAGGTGTCAGTATGTTTTGAGCTTTTGAAAGGATGATTTGGAAGGTATACCTTGACATGTGTCACCCCTCAGATAGGGCCATGTGTCTGCTTCTAGTTTTATGCCATGTGGCACCAGATCCTACAGTTTGGAGACTTGGAACTCCAGAGGAACTTGGTAAATAATTGTTAAGTATGAACCGTTGCGAATCTCTGAAGAGTGGAGTAAATCCTCGTCATTTATTGGGAGGGGACACGTGGCGGTAGATCCCATGGTCTGGATAATTCAAGTCTTGAGAAGTTTCGGTCAAAGGACTTCCGGAGACCTGAAGGCCAGAGTCCATCGTGACCATTGATTACAAATGACATGTGGAGGTGGGAGAAGGGATCTTTGGTTGGTCAACACTTCAGGATTTTATTAGTGAAGATATTTTTAAACCGTCAAAGCCTGGAGTCCTAGAGGCCCAAAGCATAGGATAAGCACCTATCAGGTTAAATCTTGGTCAC
The DNA here is from genome assembly GCA_009831015.1 of Picea engelmannii. Lineage (NCBI taxonomy): Eukaryota > Viridiplantae > Streptophyta > Pinopsida > Pinales > Pinaceae > Picea > Picea engelmannii. The sequence continues at coordinate 117,089 of ML818680.1, read as the reverse complement.
AGCCTATGGTCACATGAATTTGGGAACTGAAGAAAAGGGGCTAGCACCCGAATTTTGTTTTAAGAATAGGAAAAAGGCTTACAGAAGGAACCCATGAGGTCCTTGATTGAACAAACCTGCATCCAAAGAAGTAAGGAAAAGGATATAAAGCTAAAGAGTGGATCTATCTTGGATCCAAGATCCAATTCGTCTCTAATAATTAAGAACAATTGAACATAGATCACCTTCCAGAAAATGCCATTGCTCAAATAGTCATAAATTCCCGCTCAAAACTCATAATTGAGCAAGGGAGAAGTCGTTGGAAAGGTCTAGGACAGTAAAGGACAACTATTGACCTAGAAATTTTCAATGGATAGTAAAATTTCTCATAAAATCAGCAAAAGGAATTACAATAATTTATAAACCGGAATTGTACATGTTTGCATGGTTTTGTTCAGACAATTAGCCTAACAAGAGTTCTGTTGGCTGCACACTTTTGTATAGTTTCAACTGCCAAAACATAACAAAATATTCTTAGAGTACAGAGATATGAAGGATTTTTGGCATAGGGGCAGACCTAGGGTTCAACGCTTCAACATCGCACCAACAAAACCCTAACTACCAGCCCTTTGGGTAACACCTGCGAAGAAGATGAAGTCTCACCCGAGGTAGAGGTAGGGGGGATTGTAGGACTCAGGTGTCTACAACCTAGATGGGACACAGATATGTGATCACAATACTTAACAAAGCACTTAGCAGTTAACATTCATTAGTATTTAACCCTTATTCACATCACAGGTTAAACCTTGATTACAGAACAACGCAGTATTAATCAATATCTAAGTACATCTAACCATTCAATACATAACATCCGAGAAGATCTAACATTCATTCATACCTAAAGAACTAATCATGAGTAGATCTATCTATTACACATCAAGATCAATGCACTAAGTAGATAAATACATAACCAGCATAAACAACATTGCACAAATCACAATAACACAAGATATATGTGGTTCACCCCAGTGTGGGGCTACGTCCACCAACTTTTCTTCTCTTCTTTATTAGTCTCTTCAATCTCCTTATAAGCACCAAGCTCCAAGGACAACTTCGCATAGGACAGGAGATTTGTGCACACCTCACCAGATCCTCCTTCCTCGAGTAAGGTCCAAGTACATATCCTTTACACAGTCTGTGCACAAAGAACTTACAAAACACTTGTACTTATCTCTTCAAGCCTCAAAACATCTTATTGCACTTAGCTCTGCAAGCCTTAACACATCTTCTTGCACATAGATAACATTAGCACTAATCCATCGACCTACTAGGTCTCCCTTTTTACATCGCCTAGCTACTTATTTATACATTACAAAAGAGGCATGAGCATGGGTAACCCCATGGGTCGACATCCCATACCCGTTACATAAAACCTAAAACCAAAAAAGCCCCAAAAAAGGGAGAGATCCCGTGATCTTCACTTTTCCTAGGCACTTTGTCTTTGACCAACCTATCGACGTCCCAAAAATGGTCAAACACGACCAATGTTTCCACAAAACTTGGTCGAGGGCCAATAGGCCCCCAACACTCACCTGTGACTCGTCCCAAGTCACTCTGATCTGGGCAACACTTCTTCGAAGGCCTCGATCTTATCTTGATCTTCCTCAACTTGCTGCTTCACCAGGGCCTCCTCCTCGACAAACTCTTGAATGAATTGCTCGGTGATAGGCCCTTCCAAGAATTGTTCCACTGTTGCGACCACCTGTTCTAGCTGTGATCCTTGTCCCTCGATTTCTTCAAAGAGGGTGCAGGCTTTGTCCTGCACCGGTTGGATTTGTTGTGTCACTCCATCACTTTGCTCTGGATAGTAGTGACCTACTGTTGAACTGTGCATTGCTCCTGTGATCTCTTCATCTTCTCAATGGTTGTAAGTTGCTTCAGTTGCGCTTTCATTGTCGATGCCTGCTGCTTCGCATCCTGTAGATGTGCCTCTGATCTCTTCAGCTCTGGGTCTTCTGCAAGGCACTCATAAGTTTGTGCACTTTGGTTACTTAATTTCTTGCATTCTGAGGCTAACGACCTGATTATTTCTACTGCACTCCTGGCAGTTTCTTCCCTTTGATATTGCACTTCTTGCAGAGTTCTCGGCACAGCTTGCAGTTCTAACTATGCTACTCTTGCTTGAATCTATTGAATGGCTTCAGTGAGCTTCCCCACTTGGCTTTCAGCTATCTCTTCTTCCATCTGGGCCAAGCCTAGAACAGAGTGAAGTGCTTTAGTTACTACTTCTCTAACCTCAATCTCCTCCACGAGCAGATGTTCTTTTTCTTTCTAGATCTGCTCTCTATCCTCTTCAAACTTCACCTGGAGGTCATATTTCTCTTGTTGCACAACCTGACATTTCTCTAGGGCTTCCTCCTTTGATTGCTTCAAGGCCTCTGTGGCATTCTCTTTTTCTTCATGTACTCGATGAAGGTGAGCTTCTGTAGCATCTGCTCTCCTTCGCATTTGGGTGGGCTCATCCCCCAATTCTACATCTTCTGATAATGACGACATAGTAGACATTGTGTGGCTCAAATAGAGATCTTATTGTACCCCCTTCAGCTATGCCTCAATTATTTCATACATGGTCTCCTGCTTTGATACATTTCACTGCAAAATATCCTCCGAAGCATCTGCTACAGTTGCGATGACAAGGTCAATATAATCCACTATGAATACATTATGTGACTGAGGCTTATTGGCTCATGACTTATTTCGCACTAAGGGTTTATTTGGAGAAACCTTCCTTTTCTTCAACGTCTCAGCCTCTGTAAGGGTATCCTTTGGCAGTGTCACTTCGCCCTCTTCTCGGTTTACTTCATCACCTCCTCCTCCTCCAGGTGAGTTAGGCATAGTTTCCTCCAATGCGTTGTTTATCTCCTAAACTTCTTCCTTCTTTTTATTTTTATTAGCGCTACTCGGTCCATCCCACTCAGTCTTGGTGACCACAGGACTTCCGATGAGGTTGGGGTCGGAGAGTTCTGCATCTCCAACTGGTACAAGGAATTCTACAAGCCATTCTTTGGTTATTTTTCCATATCTTCCTCAGTCAACTTGTAGTAAGACTACAGCTCCTAATTGTTTTTTTCCTTGCACGCGGTGATATATATGAAGTGTCGGTCTACGAGGAACTTTGTGAGTGGCCTGAAACTATAGAGTGTATTTGGCATCATTCGAGGGAATGACTCAATGGCCCGCATGAGCTGTAGGTAGTAAGTGTGGAAGACAACATTCAAATGCCACTACTTCGCCATATCGCTTGAATACCACAAGGTGGTGAACCTTGCGGCCAATGGTTTGAATGGCTCAACTTTAGGGAATGTCTCTCCTTCTAGCATCTCCCATGCGACAAATGTTATGCGTATGAGTAACCAGCTAAAGTGGAATTCATAACCTTGGTACTACGCTTTGCAATAATCCTTCTCCAACTCATTGACAAGGTAGCTCACCCAGTTCATCTGCATCCCTTCAATGCACTTCCCTATGAGGTCGACAAAAAACCCCATGACTTGTGTTGGTTTGTTCTTCTTGACGAGCTTACCAGTGATCAACTAGAAATCAAGGTGCACTACACCATGTTGGATGGAGGCTACCTTGTATCCTCGCTTCCCCTTCTCTGCATCACTGTAGGTTTCCTTTATACGCTACGTCAGGGAGAGATTTGTAGCCTTCCCTGGATAAAAATGGTGAGGGTTTGGTCCCTACATTCTCAATCCAATGATCATGTGGATAAACGTCGGATCCACAGTCACACGTCTATCCAACTACATGTATCCCCTTCGGGAGGTACACAATGATGAGTGTGTATTTGAAATCTCTCAGGATGTTGTCACAACTAACTTTGCTAGCTAGAGGTGGGATGTAGTTGGGAAAGACTGATGGGATGAGATTCGCGTTCGCCAGGTCATCGTGGTGCTTGCTTCTCTTCTCCGTTGCGGCTCGATATGGCCCATATCGACTGGATCGACGTGTAGTAAAGGGAGATGCTTGCAATATGACTATCGATGAGGCCTGTACTCCTGTAGACATGACCTTCTCAGCCATCATGTCTATCAAAATATCTTCCACAAACTTCTCTACTATGCTACGTTCGCCCGACATACACGCTCGTGTTCAATTAACTCGGGTAGGTGAATGGGTGCTCAAGGTAAGAAAAACGGGTGGCGAGGTCTCAAACACACAACATGATAGAAATCAGTTCTCTTGTTAGCTCGGATAGTCACAATTTGAAAAAGTGTCCCCAGTGAGGCATTCAAAAGATTAAATAAACAATGTCGTAATGGATTCCTCCAACAGGTCAAAATGCCTTAATCAATACGATTCCATCTGTTATGGCGCGGTCTCAAAGGTCTCATGGCAATCTTGTCTACAATAACTATGTTTCTAACCATTCTGAAGTGTCATTGTAACGGTCAAAATGCCTCCAATGGTCATATGTCTTTGTTGTGGTGAAGTTCCATTCTGCGTTGTTCTGTTATTCCGATGATGTTCAATATCTGCAAGCCTACTTCCTGCGAGGTCTTCACTGGAACCTCCTGTAGTCTTTCTAACTTTTCTTTCTTCTTACTGATCTTTTCTTCCTTCTTCCCTGTGATCTAGGTTTCTGGATTCCCTTTTCTATTTGTATTCTTATCTTCTCTTAGCATAGTAACTTCGCACTGCTAATGTTCTCTCAAAATTTTCGCATGCAATATTTATTCTCTTACTACTTCTAGGGTAGGTTCTCTTCTCTCCTACATGGATAGGTTCTTTAAGACTTCTTGTGTTATTTCAGATTTGAAATCTAAGTCTTTGGTCCTTAGTTTCTTTGACTTGTCCTCTTGTTCATCTATTAGTCGCGTTATTTTCTTGGCAATGAAGTCCCTTAATTCTTTCTTCCTCTGTTCTATGGCTTCATATTCTTCTTTCCTTCGGATGTGATCTTTCTCAATCCAGGTCTTTCCTAACAAAAGTGCAAAAGGAGCATTGTTCTCAAAAAAATTAATGACCTCAAAGAATTATTCAGTTGATGTTCCATGGGCAATCATAGGTTCATGAGTAAGTCTTCCACACAGGGTTATCATATTTCCTTTAAACAAGCCTATCCCTCCTATTGAAGGAATCATAGCAGGCTTTCCCAAAATTTCCCAAGTACTTTCTGGCATAATGTTCACCTATGTTTCTTCATCCAAGACATAGTCTATTTCAAAGTCTCTTATTATTGTTTCTATGCACTTATTTTCTTTTAAGATGTCTAGTAAACCGATGTCTCTGTGATCATTCAATGTTTCTTTCAGCTGTAATAACATAGTCTTTGATTTTGTCTGATTATCTAACATATCCTTATTTCTTGACCTTATTCATGGTTTCCTTTTCTCAAGTTCATCTTCTCAACTTTATCAATCATTCTAGGGCAATCCAAAACCTCATGATCAACAAATTTACAACAAAGACAAATAGGACTGGTACCAGGGCATTCTTTAGCAAGATGTCTTGGTCTTTTGCAGTTATAACACAATGTAAATTCTCTCTTTCTCTTAAATGATCCCTAACCTTTTCTATACTAGGCACTGGAATCACAGTGATGGACTTGCAATCTGCAAAAATTATTTCTAGGGTCCTACATCCATTTGTTAGTCCAAAAACTCTTTCTATGCATAGGAATAACATATCTTTCACTATTTCTATCAAATATATTCATATCAAATCTTCTTTCTTCTAATGGTGCCCTAGTTTTGAGACTAGGACTAAATCTATCAAACATACCTAGATCCATACTTTCGAAGAACAAATTTCCACTTATCTTACCTTTATCAGAGCACAAATCTTTAAGATCTTACCTCTTTCTTTAGATCAGGCTTCCTTCTCTTAGCACAGAGCTTCGCAAGTCAAGTAGAATATTGCGCACTACAACAACAAATCTACGCACAAAGCTTTCTCTTTTCTTTAGTTCCCAGAAATCACAGTTTTAGGTCCTAGCAACAAAACTATTTTTTGGCACAGGGGCAAACCCAAGGTCCAACGCTTCAACAACGCACCAACAAAACCCTAATTACCGGTATTTTCGGCAACACCTTCAAAGTAGATGAAGTCTCACCCGAGGTAGAGGTAGGGGAGGTTGCAGGACTCGAGTGTCTTTAACCTAGATAGAACACAGATTTATGATCACAATACTTAACAGATCACTTAGCAGTTAAGATTCATTAGTCTTTAACCCTTATTCACATCGCAGGTTAAACCCTGATTACAGAACAACGTAGTATTAATCAAGATCTAAGTACATCTAACCATTAAGTACATAACATCCGAGAATATATAACATTCATTCATACCTAAAGCACTAAGAATCAGTAGATCTATCTATTACACATCAATATCAGTGCACTAAGTAGACAAATACATAACCAGCATAAACAACATTGCACAAAGCACAATAACACAGGATATGCGTGGTTCACCCCAGTGTGGGGATACGTCCACCAACTCTTATTCTCTTACTTATTAGTCTCTTCAATCTCATTACAAGCACCAATCTCCAAGGCCAACTCCGCATAGGATAGGAGATCTACGCGCACCTTGCTAGATCCTCCTTCCCTGATTTAGGTCCAATCACAAAGCCTTTGCACAGTCTGTGCACAAAGCACTTAGCTCTACAAGCCTTAACACATCTTCTTGCACATAGCTAACATTAGCACTAAGCCATTGACCTACTAAGTCTCCCTTCTTACATTTCCTAGATACTTATTTATACATTACAAAAGAGGCATAAGCATGGGTAACCCCATGGGCTGAAATCCCATACCCGTTACATAAATCCTAAAACCCAAAAAGCCCGCAAAAAGGGCCAGATCCCATGATCTATGCTTCGCCTTGGTGCTCCGTCTTCGACCAGCCTATCGAAGTCCCAAAAATGGTCAAACATGACCAATTTTTCCAAAAAACTTGTTTTAGTTCCAACAAGGATGCACAAGAGGCTTACAGTTAGAAATATGAGGTTAGAGGAATGAATGTCCATCTAAGAATTGAAGGAAAAAAATCCAATGGACATGGAGAAGGAAAGGATGAATATATGAATCTGGTGGAGACCATAAAAAAATTGCAGGAAGATGTCCAAAGACAAAAAGATGATAATCAAAGGATTATGAAGGCCAAAGAGAAGAAGGAAGACTTCAACATGAAATTAATGAAAATCCTAGACAGAATTGAGAAAAAGTTAGACAAGGAGAGTGTCTCTATCAAGTCAAGACGCCCCAAATTTCCTGATGATAAAATAAGATCAAGAAGTGACAGCAGACACCACCACCACTCTCAAAGGCATTCCAATAGGATAGAACATAGAATCTCAAGTCCATCCCCTGTTAAGAAGCATAGGAGGTTTGGGGTGGATGAATTGAAGGTAGAAATGAAAAAGATCAAACCTCTTACTTTTGATGGAGAGCATAAGAAGGATGAAGATGTTGAGACATGGTTGTTGGGCATGAGGAAATATTTCCAACTGCATAATTATTCCTCTCATGCAGAAGGGAGAATTGCAATCGACCAGATGAAAGAAAAAGAATCCATGTGGTGGGACCAGCTTGTGCAGGTGCAACACATTAAGGAAAAAAATGTGACATTGAAAGAATTCAAGAATCATTTTGAGAAGAAATACTTGACCAAGAGATATTATGACAAAAATATGAAAGAGTTCTTTGAAATCAATCTGGGCATCATGAACATTGATGAGTATGAAAGGAGATTCCTAGAACTACTGAAGTATGTCTCCTTCATCAAAGATGAGACAATTAAGATCCAGAGATATCTAAGTGGAATACCATCCTTCATCAATGACAAGATTCAGTATGATGATGCTAAATCTTTGGAAGAAACCATAAGAAGAGATAAGTTCTTGTATGATCAATAAAAGGGAAAGCCTACCTTCTAGAAGGCTTGGGAGGAAAAGAATAATTTTAACAGATATATGAGGAAGAAGGGGAGAAAGCCTCCATTTTTCATAAATAATCTTTAGGGATAACAAACTCTTAGAGATTCCAAGATGGTTGAGGCAGGTGGGAAAATGCCAAGGAAACCATCGATGCAATGTTGGGGTTGTAAAGGATATCATAAGTATTAGGATTTTCCACACAAAGATGAAAAAGTGAGAGCTCTCCACAATGTCCAAGAAGAAAAAATAGTGGAGGACATGGGAAGAAGTGTGCCAAGGATCTATGCATCCCTGAACAACAAACAAGAAGAGTTTCAATCACACATGATTGAAGTATAAGGTATGATAAATAACCATGCCTTTACTATTTTAATTGATTCAAGGGTTAGTAATAGCTATATAGATCCTAAGTATTGGAAATATTGCAATTTTCAAGATGCAAGCATGAGAAATCTTGGCTGGTGCAGCTGGCTACTGGAGCCAAGAGAAAGGTTGTTGAGTTGGTTCAGTCATGTCCATTGGGCATGAATGGGATGAATACAAAGGAATATATGAACATCTTGCATTTGGGTTCATATGATTTTATAATTGGTATGGATTGGTTGGACCAACACCATGCCATATTATATTGTCATAACAAGGCATTCACTTTCCAAGATGAGGAAGGAAACTCAAGAGCAGTCCAAGGAATTCCTAGGGTAGTCATTGTCCATGAAATATCAGCAATGCAGCTAAAGAAGTGTTACAGGAAGGGATACCAAGTATTTTCAACTCATATGGAGGAAACACATAAGGACAGGGTGCCAAATCTAGGAGATAAAGCAGTCCTAAAAGAGTTAGAGGATGTGTTTAAGGAGATACCATGACTACCCCATAAGAGAGATATTGATTTCTCTACAAATTTGATTCTTGGAGTAGCTCAAGTGTCAAAGACTGCCTACAGAATTAGTACTCTAGAGCTAAGGGGGTTGCAAATGCAGCTTGAAGAGATACTAAAGAATGGGTGCATATGCCCAAGTGTTTCATCTTGAGGTTCCCCAGTGTTATTTATGAAGAAGAAAGATGGGACCTTGATATTGTTTGTTAATTTCAGGCAGTGAAATAAAGTAACTATGAAGAACAAGTATCCTTTTCCGAGTATTGATGATCTCTTTGATCAGTTGAAGGATGAAAGGATATTTCAAAGATTTATCTCAGGTCAGGATACCATCAAGTAAGGATTAAATATGAAGACATCAACAATACTTCCTTCAGAACAAGGTATGGTCACTATGAGTTTACAGTGGTGCCATTTGGGTTATCAAATGCACCAGTTGTTTTCATGTGTTTGATGAATGGTGTTTTCCAAGAGTACTTAGACAAGATTTTCATTGTATTTTTGGATGACATCCTTGTATATTCCAAGACAAAAGAATAACATGAGCATCACTTGAGGATGGTGTTCCAAGTGTTAAGAGAACACTAGTTTTATACGAAATTGATCAAGTGCATATTTTATCATAACCAAATTCATTATTTGGGGAATATCATATACAAAGAAGGGATAGCGGTGGATCCTGAAAATATTGAGGCCATTATAGGATGGCCAGCACCCAAGAATGTGGCATAAGTCAGATCCTTCATGGGTCTAGTTGGATACTACAGAAGATTAATTGTATGGTTTTCAAGGATTTCTCACCCAGTCACTTCCTTGGAAAGGAAAGGGGTGAAGTTTCAATGGACAATAGAATGTGAAAAGATCTTCCATCAATTGAAGAACTTGCTAACCAGTGCTCTAATTATGAGAATTGCATATCCTAACGAGAACTTCATGGTTTTCACAGATGCATGCAAAGAGGGACTTGGTGGAATCCTTAGTCAGAAGGGTTCGGTAGTATGTTTTGAATCTAGAAAGTTGAAAGAGCATGAAAGGCTATATGCCACTCATGATTTGGAGTTGGAAGGCATAGTAAATTCCTTAAATAAGTGGAGGCACTACCTCATGGGAAAGAAATTTGAATTGACGACAGACCATAATGGTATGAGGTATTTTTTTGATCAACCAACTTTAAATTCCACGCAAAGCAGATGGTTAGAATTCCTCTATGAGTATGACTTTGATATCAATCACATCAAAGGAAGCGATAACAAAGTGGTTGATGCACTCAACAGGAGAGTGCATGAGTTACATGCTACAACCATTAGCATGCACCAAACAGATCTTAAAGATAGAATTTTTTAAGCTGCAAAAGAAAATTTGAAGTACATAGAGATGGTAACAAAATTGCAGCAAGGTAAAATGCAGCAGATAGTGGAAGATTATAAATTGAGAGATGATGGAATGATCCTATATAGGAACATAATTTTTATATCCAATTCTCTAAAATTGAAAGGTATGATCTTGAAGGAGATGCATAATGTGCCTTATGTTTGACACATAGGACATAAAAAAATAGTGGCAGTAGTCAGGAGCCAATACTATTGGCCAGGTATGAAGAAAGAAATTGTTGAGTACATTGTCAGATGTATGAAGTGTCAAAGTGTTAAGGCTAAGCATAAATACCCAGTTGGGTTGCTGCATTCGTTACCCATTCCTGAGTGGAAGTGGGAAGTGGTGACAACGGATTTCATCACTAAATTTACAAGGACAAGAAAGCATCACGATTCTATCATAGTAGTAGTGGAAAAGCTTACCAAGGCTTCCCATTTTATTCCATTGAAGACTAATCACAAAGAAACTAATGTTGTTGATATCTATATGAGGGAAATGGCCTGATTTCATGGTATTCCTAAGACAATTTTGTCTGATAGAGACCCCAAATTCACTTCAAAAGTTTGGAAGGGATTATTCATGTGGTTTGGAACCAATCTGAACTTTAGTACAACCTATCATCCTGAGTCTGATGGGAAGAAAGAGAGGGTAAACCAAGTAATATAAGATATGTTAAGAATGTATGTGATGGACAAACCATTAAAGTGGGAAGACTATCTACACTTGGCAGAGTTTTCTTACAACAATGAGTACCAAGCATCTCTGAAGATGATCCCATTTGAAGCACTTTATGGAAAAAAAGTGCAACACTCTTGTAATATGGGACAATC
>ML818680.1:79257-99470 GCA_009831015.1 Picea engelmannii | reverse complement strand
TGGTTTAATCTCCTAGGAACATGAAAATATGTAATATAATCAAAGTTTCGTTCTAAGAGACGTACCCTAAGGAATCGTCAGTGTAAAGTTGGATCATGAACCCGGTATACTCTGTTTAACTGAGACACAACCAGTTGAGCGTCAAGATAGACCTGGAGATGAGAGATACCCAATGACAAAGCGTCATGAAGAAACTCAATAAATGCACTGTAATTGGTGACACTATTTGTGGTGTCACCTAAGCATATACCTCCATAGGATAACAACTGGCCCTAAGGTGTAAAGATTACCAAAGCTACGGAGGCAAGCCTCCAAGTGTGCCGACTAGCACCATCTACATACCCAATGAACACCTCGGAATCACTTGACATCTGCCATATTGACGAAAGATAACATCAATGACACGTCCATAACATTTAAAAGAAACTAAAAAGTAATAGTACAAAGACTATACATATGTTACAAAAATTTACCCACAGTGACCTACCTATGAGTAATACTTCTTGAGGTAGAGTCCATTTCTAGGCTCCGCCAAATCATTCTCTTCGAAATCAACCACACGATAGGTGCCATTTTTTAATACCTCTTTTATGATGAAAGGTCTGAACCACATAGGTTTGAATTTTCCTGCCCCCAGGGGGTCCTTATCTTGGTCATAGACCAGGACAAGGTCACCTTCAGAGAAAATCTGAGGATGAACATACCTATCATATTGACACTTGACCTTATGTTTGTGAGCCTCGTTGGCCAGGGCTGCATCATGACGCTACTCATTGAGCTGCTCAAGGTATACTAACCGTTCTTCAAGTGGAGAAGTGTCTGGCAATAATTGTAATGCCAATTTGAGAGACGGGATCTGGCATTCGATGGGAAAGACTGCCTCCAGCCCATAAACAAGTTGAAAAGGCGAGAAACTGGTTGTAGTCTTAATAGATGTTCGGTAAGCCCATAATGTCGAGTATAACATCAAATGCCAATTTGACTTGGCCGAGTTGATAGTTCATTGTAGAATGGTCTTAAGAGTTTTGTTTACAGCTTCCACCTGCCCATTGGCTTGGGGGTAGTAGGGTGATGAATTCTCTTGCCGTAACCCAAGATTTGATGTTAATTCGGTCATCATTTGGTTCTGAAAGTGAATGCCATGGTTAGTAAAAATATCTCTCGAGACGTCGAACCTTGCTATGATCTGGTTGAATAAAAAGAGAGTTGCAGTCTCTCCATCATCTTTAAATGTTGGCATAGATTTTACCCACTTTGTGAAGTAGTTGACAGCTACAATGATATAGCAATGCCCCCTTTCTAAAGGTGGGTTACAAGTAGTGTAATCAATCCCCCACTTAGTGAAGGGATCAACTATGATGATAGGAAACATGGGAGAGGGATGTGCCCTCATCTTCCGAGAGAAGATTTGGCACAGATGGCCCTTCTTGACCGATTCTATACAATATTTGATAAGTGTCGGCCAAAAGTAACCTGCTCGTAGAAGCTTTTGGGTTGTCGCCAACCCAGAAAAATGACCACCACAAGCTCCGGTATGGAAATCGTTAAGCACAATAACTTCCTCCTCATGAGTGAGACATCGACGTAGGATGCAGTCTACACCTCTCCGATACAATGTATCATTGAGTATGAGATAATTCTTAGCCTGATGGCATATACGTTGACTCTCAACATGAGAAGCAGAAGTGGGGCACTTCAAAGTCTGGATATAGATAAGTATATCTCCATACCAGGGATCCAAAGATGTGATCAAAAACATATCTCCCCAGATAGGCGATTCTTCAGGCACAACGTCACTTGACTCAACCGGAAGTTCCGAAATAAGCTCTGCGAAGACCAGTGACTTTTTAGACTTTGCTAAAATGAAGTCTAAGTCAAAATCCTAGAGGATGACCATCCATCTACTGATTTTTCCGCCTATTACCCGTCATGTCAACATGTACTAAAATGGATTCACGACAGCAATGACGGTGGTCTTGCGAAACAAAACGTAGTGACGAAACCGTTGAACTGCATGAACTGCTTCCAACGCAAGTTTTTCGATATGAGAATAATTAAGTTCCAGTCCTACAAGGCCTCGACTCGGGTAATAGATCACGTATTCTGAGAACAAGTCATCTTCCTGAACTAAAACCATGCCAATGGTTGACTCTGCAGTAGCCAGATATAATAAGAAATTTTGTTATAGTTAGGTGGCCGTAGCAAAGGGGTAGTTGTGAGGGCATGTTTTAATGCATCGAAAGAGCATTGAGCGACATCTTCCCAGTAAATGGGAATGTCTTTCTTCAATAAATGCATAAATCCCTTGGTGATCTCGGCATAGTTGGCGATGAAGCATCGTAAAAAGTTCGGCTTGCCTTATAGACTCTAAAGTTGAAGGATTGTGTGTGGGGGGGGCAACTGGATTATTGCCTCCACCTTGAGAGGATTGACCATGATCCTTGTTGTTGATATGATGAAACCTAACAAATGTCCTGACGTTATGCAGAGGTTGCACTTGTTTGGATTCAAGCGAATCTGAAAGTAGTGACAACGTTCGAAGATAAGTCTAAGGTGTGTGGGATGATCCATTCTCTTGGGAGATCGCGATGCTAAATCATCTAGATAGGCCTCAACTATATTCTTGAGATCATGAAAAGCAAAAGAGATGGCCTGCTGGATATGCGAATGTACCCCAAGGACAAATGAATGTCGTTTTGTGTTGGTCTTCGGGTTTGATTTGGATTTGATTATATCCCGAAAAACTGTCCATGAAAGAAAAGGCTTCGCAACCAGCACATTCATCAATGATCTGGTTGATGAATGGTGTTGGAAAATTATCTTTCTGACATGCCTTGTTCAAATCACGGAAGTCGGTACATACACGAATCGTGTCTTGTTTTTTATTGACCGACATAGGATTTGACACCCATTGGGTCAAATAGATAGGATAGATAAAACCTGCCTTTAACAATTTCTCAACCTCAATCTTGATGGCTACTGCTTTCTTAGGATTAATTGGACAAAGATTATATCGAACAGGCTTGGCATCAGGATAAGTTGTGATTTCATGTTCAACTATTTTTGGATCGATACCTAACATTTCCTCATAAGACCAAGCAAACATGTCGCAAAATTCTTTAAAAATATCTGTGTAGATTTGAATCTCTTCGGGGGAGCAATCTGCTCCAACGAAGACATTCTCCACGATGCCAAGGTTTCAGAAGATATTGATCGGTATAGTTTCAGTGATAGTTTCCATATTTCCCTTAGCATAAATTTCGTGTGTAGCTAAGAGATGAATAGGGAACGACTGATCTCCCGTCATGGTCATGGTGAATTCACTTGCTTCGATTCAGCTTAATTTTGGGAAAAAATATGATCTGTGATGAAGATATTCCCAAGGTTTGTCCAGACTAATCATTGCTTCGATTACTGCTTCGTCAGAAGGCAAGACTAAGTCTAACGAATCAGTGTTAGTGAGAGAAACCTGAGCCCAAATAGGCTCTAGAAGTGGATCTGACTCTTGTGCAGGAGTCAGATCAGGGTTAGCTGAAGCGTGTTGGACTAAAGAGTACGCTACTTCAGCAACAGACAAGGGCATGGACATGCCTAGGTTCCCTGTCTCATCCATCGTGGCCGATGGGGAAGGAAGTATCCACGGATCCTCGAAGTAAGTCATGCAGAACGACAAAACTTGAAAAATCTCAACCTTATGGTGATTGGATATAAATTTGATATCGCCGTGAGGGGGTGGGTAATCGAAGGTACCCATAAAGGATGGGCACAAACCAACTCCTATGTTGATGGCACCTGGTTGAGGATTATCAATCATCGGGACCGTGGATGCCCCCAAAGTTTGGTCAGGTATAGAGAAAGACAATTGATCGATGGTCACTATCCGGCCCTCGTGTGGAAACAACAAGACCCAGAAAACTTTAGCAACCACAGCTTGCATAGAATAAGTCCAACTCCATCCTAACAAGAGGATATAGTCGAGGGGAGCATCGACTACCTCTACTTCAACACACACGGTCTTCCCTCCTAACTGCACGGGGAAAGAAGGAACGATGTCATGTGGTCGAAACGAATGACCATCAAAAGAAGTGAGGAGAGTAGGTGATGGAGACAAAATGGGATAGCCAATGGCCTTCCAACATGCCAATGATATAACGTGTGTTGAGGTGCCCTCATCAACCACCATGCAGAAGATATTCCGAGTAAAATTTTTTGTGGGATAAGCCACTACTATCTGAAACTCCACGTGGTAAGGTAGACGAGGTTTTAAGTCGGTTGTATCCAACATGATTGTACCTAGATTAAAAGTCTCGGTAGAGCCTAAAGCGGTTAACAAGGCTTTCCTCTGAGAAGGGAAGCTTTGGAGGACTTCCAAAGTGGACATCACACAAGGGGTTTGTGATAAATCCTCCACCACAGAGTAGTTCTGGGCGGCCCTTGTGTTTGGGTTATGAGAAGATTTTTTAAATGCACCATTTGGGATGTGTGTCATTGTTTCTCCCAACATCTTCTCAATATGTAGAGGAAGAGATGGGAGGTCATCTTCTTTACCCTTCTTTGAAGTGCTTGGTTTACTATAGTCGAGTGCTCTAGTCGATATAAAAGAATCACCCCTAACCATATATATGTTCATGGATGCAAGGTTGTTCAAAGGTGGATAGGGTTCTTGGCTACCCTCTTCTGTGCTTGTAAAGGCTTGAGTTAGATTTTGCCCATGTTGAAATGGATTAGTCAACACCACCTGTTATTGTTGCGTGACAAATTTTTGGGCCTTTGCAAGTTGAGGACATAGATGGGTCGGGTGGTCTTTTGTGCACAAGTTCCATGGATACCTCGCCTTCCATTTTTTAGTGTTGTCCCCACCAGCATTATCGGTGGGTTTTTTATCCCCCTTACCCTTCTTTCGTTGTTTTTTCTTCCCTTTAGGCTGCCAGGTGGCCTTTGGGTTAGTCAACTGCACTGTGTGTACCTCCGACGTTTTGGTGGGGGGAGCAGCCAAAGCAATAGTTTGGCTGGCCATTGTGTGTTGTATAGATAACTGTTGCAACTGCTTCGTCAATTGCTCAACGGACTTGGTTTGTGCTGAATCGAAAATACCATCGGCATGTGGTCCAACTCTTTGTCTAGTTTTATTCAGTATTGAACGTGGTGCATCTGGCAAGATGTTGTATAATAAACCGGACTGAGAATAGATGATCTCAAACTATTGATCCCTCATGATGGCGTCTTCTTCAGAGAAAACTCCTGACGTTGCAACATCTTTGGATAACTGCGAGACCAAAGACATAAGGAACCACTCAAGCAAGAATGTTGGTGGGACTGGTACCTTGATTAAACTCTTCCGGTGTCTCCATTCTCGGATGTGATCAGAGATATGGTTCGTT
This sequence comes from Picea engelmannii, assembly GCA_009831015.1. Taxonomy (NCBI): domain Eukaryota; kingdom Viridiplantae; phylum Streptophyta; class Pinopsida; order Pinales; family Pinaceae; genus Picea; species Picea engelmannii. The sequence goes on along the minus strand of ML818680.1, from coordinate 94,089 downwards.
GTTGTCTATTCGAAATTGGCGAGTAGCTCTGTGCCAGTGTCATATCTCATAGGTAACTGGAAATGGTTCAGGAAATCCATCGCCAGTTCACCAAAAGAAGAGTATCTTGAGCGATCGAGCTCAATGTACCATTTCATGGCACTCCCAATGAGAGTACATTGAAACAATCGCAATTGTACGGAGTCATATTTCAATGAGTTAGATGAGCACCAAATATGGAAGGTAATCACATGATCTCCTGGATCTTCATTAGGCTTGGATTCAAACTTTGGGATGTCCGAAGGCAACTTCGTTGGCATAGGAGGCCAACATGGATCATGACAAATAGGGTCATTCAACAACCTTGTCAAATCTGGCAAGTGTAAAGTCACCAGGAAAGGTAGTTTGGGTTGTTGGTGATAACCTGGGAAAAAGGGGCCTGGAGTTTGACTGGCACCAGGTTTCCAGGAAAAGTTTGGCTGCTGGCCCAGATTCTGGTAGAAACCATGGCCCTAGCCAGCATAGGAAGAAGTTCCTAGGTTTGCCCCCTGTGCAGGAATAGTACCCTGCATAGGAGTCGATTGTCCAAAAATGGGATTGCCCCCAATCGAGAGAGCGGCTGACGAGAAGGCATTGTTACCAAACGTTCCATTCAAATAAAACGGTGTCAAACCTACCAGCATACTATGCAAAGGTGGTCCTTGACTCCCCACTCCAAATAAACTATTGTGTGTATGTTGCCCAGCAGATTGTTTATGCAAGCCACTGAGTGAAGGGGACAAAGGAGGGATATGACCTCCTCCATAAGGGAAAGAGTTAAAAGGAGCAAGAGTTCCCCCCATGTGACCTTGTAGAGGAGTGCTAGAGCTCCCTGCCCCCAGACCTAAAGTCTATAAAGTGGAGTAGGAAAGTACAGGAGTTGTACCTGAACTAGGCATCCCATATGAGAACGGAGGGCCTATCGCACTTGGTGTGAAAGGGGTTGTGGCCACCGCCAAAGATGGGATCGGACCACTGTACGATGTATAAGCAGTCAAGACCATGGTGGCTCAAACCAATGATGGTGGGTTAGGAGGTGAAAGCTCTTCTGTGGTGACAACCGTAGTGGGAATTGAAGAATTCCTAGAAGGAGTAACAACATTTGTTTCCATTGCTGTGTGCAACACTATTTGGCGCTCGTAAAATTGAATTGGTACGATGAAAGGTGCCAAGAAATCAGTGGTTGGGGTTTCAACCGGGCCAAGAGTGGTTGCTTCAAGGTCCAAAATGGTTGATTCCTCCAGGGGTTGGTCAGGCACAATGTCTTGTAACCCGGTCGCTTCAAAAGACCCTTGTTGGTCTAGCTTTTGCCTTAATGGTGGTGGGGGTGGCTCTAGTGTAGCCGATGGCAGGACAAGAAGCCTTCGGGACCAGTGGAGCTTGTGATCCTCCACTGTGTGAGAAGATCAAAGACACTCTAAGGTATTCTAAACATTCAAAAGTAACACACACTAAAAAAAGTCCCTAGAAGATAAGACAGGCAAACACTAAATTAATTGGAAGAACAGTTACAACAACCAACACTAGAGAAACTTACCGGTGCAAGTGCAACTCGAACACAGAAGCACCCTCCGGGTATACTCTGAAAAGAGTGGCCTAATGTTTGTCCTAGGTACCACGGTATACCCCCACAGTCACCTGTGTATGTCCCTAAAAAAATATTGGCAACTGGGTTGCCAACGCGCGAACAGTCACCAGGCAGGTACAGTCGAAAGTCGGGTAGACCACAATGAGCAGGGTATCGAGCTCGAAACCTGTCAAGGGTATCGAGAGAAAATATTATGGAATACAACTGAGGACCTCGAATGGATTTGAGACCCATGAAGCTCTATGGCAAATGCAAACGACGGAATCCCAAAACAAGCCCTCTATATGTGTTCTCCACTACGATTGGTCCAGCTTTGGAGGGGTTATCTCTGCTACCTTTCCACATGCGACCTCATGTTTATCCATTTTGTTAGAGGGGGGTCCCGAATAACTTTCATGACACTAGAATTAGACACTCCCTAACTCAGACTCCAATGTTTGATTTTAAATTCCCTTGAAGAGTTTCTTCTCCAACCTAATCCAAGGCCCTAATCCTGAACTAGTTGGTGAACCCTACAAACATAAAAGTCTAGTAGATTTTTACATTTAGAGTTAATTTTATGGCTTTGTATTACATCAAGGGGTATGAAATTGAAACTGATGATTTGAAAAGACGAAAGCAAGAAATGAATAAAAAAGATGGAAACAAAACTTTTACTTAATGAAAAATTTCAACAACTTTTCAAATTTTTTTTTTTTTTATTTTCTAAGATTTTGGACAACTAACTCAAAAGAAATTTCACTTGACTACAAGCTACTTATGATCTAAGTACACTACAAAAAATTATGAAATAAATGAGTTTTCCCTGGCTAATAATGCAGAAACACACTCTTCAACCAAACAAGAAAATGAAAAGAGATTTTTTTTTTTTTAATGCTTGATAAAGCAAAAAGGAAAAATACCAACAAGAGAAAACCAAGAAAAACAATTTTGGCCTAATCGTAGATCGCAAAGAATCAAGTCAAAAATCACACACTAGCAATTTTTATTTTTATTTTTAAAATGACTCACACTTGTCTAAAAACCTTAAAAAAAAAATTTATTTTTATGACAACTTTTAAATGAGAAAAAGTAGGCTGAGGGTAATATTAATCCTAAGCTATTGATTTCTCATATGGAGATTCAAAACACCTGAGAGGAATAATTATTATCAAGGGAAAGGATGATTGCCTTACCCTCAACAAAAAGTATCTTGTACAAGCACGCGACTGTTAATCTAACAGCACGCGTGTCAAAGCACGCTAGATAGAGACAGAGGGCATGTACACACGGGCTGACCTTGTACAAGACGCGTGTATATCTAAACTTTGAGAAAAAATGAAAACATACAACCCAAACCAGGAAGAGACAACTGATATTGATAACCAGGATCCCTTGAAGGCTTAGACACTCTTTTCAACAAAAAAACAAATAATGTAAGGAAAAAATGATAAAGAAAAAACAATCTGAGATAGGATTGCAAACAACCAAAACTCAGACAGAATTCCAGAAAAACCCTGAGAATGTCTGATTCTGACAGGGAAGAGGATGACTGCCTCCAAAATTTTATGGACTCTACACGCTACTGCTACTTCCTCAGCTAGCGTTCGCACGTGGGTTGTAAGAGAGTAGGGAACGGGTACATGTGTGAAGACCTTATGCAGGCCGCGTGTACCTCTGTGGGTCCCAACAAACAAAGTCAAGAAAATCAGAGAAAACTGGTATGGAAAACCAGACTCTCTGCTAGCTCAGACCTTATAGAAACTAAAAGAAAAAACAGGAAAGAAAAACTAGTCTTTAAAACTACCCAAAAACTAAATAAAATTCCAAGAACCCTTAGAGATTATCCTCAATATGGTCACCAATTATGTTGTGAGGGAAATCTCCCTATGGACTAGCAAATAGGGTTTACACTTTGCATGCAGATATGACCGAAGAAAAACTACTTTCTACCTTCATCCCTAGATTTAAATCCCCTTTTCTTAGTAAATGCATGGAAATATCAACCTACCTTGTTCTCGACGTTTGATGTCGATCATCCGTTGTACTTGATTACTTGTTCTCAATACTCCTTCCAAAGCTGACCTGCATACAACACAAGCAACAACTACACATGCATCATACTTATATATTAACGGGTTAGAAATCCAAACATATACTAATCAAACTATAAAAAGTTCATGAATTGGGACGGGAAAAGTATTTTCTTTATTACTTTGAATGAGTCAACTTACAAAAGTTGAGACCAGCCACCACTCCGTGAACTTGATCCTAGGATCCTCTTCGACTGTCCTCCAACTACTTTGCTTTGTATCTCCTTTGGCACAAGGAAAGGCTAAAGGGTTGGGACAATGGGAATACACAAATGGGTAGAGTTTTTTTTCTATGTTTTTCCTCCTCCAAATGGGACCCCTACCCCTTCTTTTATAGGATAGAAACATCTAGGTATTTGAATGAACCCTCGGCCATGCATGGCTAGGAGTTTCAGTTAACTCACCCATATCTTTTGTGTTCCATCGATAACTTTCCTTTTTTCATGCTTTTGTCGGTCCACGTGGGTTGTTTTGGGTCAGCCAGCGTGTACACGCGTGCAGTAATGGAGTAGGGCACGTGGGCCTTTATAAAAGAGGATTTTCAAAGAGTTGTTCAACAATGCTTTGGCAAAGAAGGGATATGAGATGGCCTGATGCCAGGTAAGCATGTATGGTGCAATTTAGGGTTATAAAAACACTTGCAAATCCTTCCATCCTCAGAGTGTTCAAAAGCACTGGGGTTCTTTTATTATCTACAACACTCCAGAATGTGTTGGTTCTATGCACACTCACACTTTCTCAATGCCCTCCTCACAGACTCTTACAGAGTATTAAATAACTATGTGCTACACTTTCTCCCACGCGAACTTTCTTTCCAAGGTATTCTGGAACCTTGAAATTCCCCTTCAAGCTTGTGAATTATTTTGGTGTACCCTCTTGGCACATTTTTCTCTAACTCAAAAGATTTCAGACACACACTCCTTGCGCTGGCTCACAAAGTTTCAACTCTCTGTCTTGCACTCCTTTCACTTACCCTAAAGGATCATAATTAATTCAACAAACTCACAGATAGAGGATTTTATCCCTATCCCTACAGACGATTTCTAACATACATCTATAGTATCAATGCATATGAACTACATTCAAAACTAAGAATCCACTACACAGAATGTTGACAAACATGAAAATATGTTCCTTTCTATTAATGGTGGAATGTCCATTACAACATATGAGTCCGGACTATGACTGGGTCTTGGTTCTCAACTCTCCTCTTTTCTACAATGATATTTCATCAAACTCCAACAACCTCTTTCGGGCATACAATACAAGGATTTATACAAGAGGGGATTGATGAGCTTCCCTCCAAGCTAAGATAGTGGTGTCTAATCACCATTCAAAATGCATGACTAATGAGGCAGATTACAATGATGAAAATATGAGCCAAAGAGGATACAAATCCCTCCTACCATCAACCACTTAATGGTGACTTCATCTACAGCCTGTGTGAAGGCACAACTTGGCTCTACCATCCTGACAACATTAATTTCCTTAATTACATTTTAAACTTTCAAAGGAAAAATGAGAGGGCGGTGCCTCTACCTTCCTTGAATGTACACCAATGTGCTAATCAGTTGGAGCGTGCTAAGGTGGAGAGATGCTCCTTCATCATTAAGGCCAACAAAATTTCACTGGAGTTGGGAAATTGTTCCAAGTTGGCAGCTAGATATTGTGGACCATTTGAAATCCTAGAAAGGATTGGTTTAGTAGATTATATGATTACATTGTTTGCATCTATGTCTATTCATAATGTGTTCCATGTATCATTTCTCAAGAAATATATACCTGATGCTAATCATGTAATTGATTGGAATGTGATTCAAGTGGAGCAAGAAGGCGTTATCCAAGTGCATTCGGTATGCATTCTGGACCAAAAAATCAAATAGCTCCATAATCAATCCATAGGTATTTTAAAGGTCCAATGGACCTGGTATGGTCCTGAGGACACTACTTGGGAGCATGAGGATGTAATGCGAACAAAATACCGACATATTTTTGAATATTTTGAAAATCTTGTTGATATGGTGTAAAAGAATTGCATTAAGGACAATGCAAAAATAAGGGGAGGGGATTGTAATACCCCAAGTCCGAGCCCCTAATTTTTAATCATGAATTGTAAACATGTTTCATAGGCTGGTGAGCCAAGTAATGATAAGTTAGGGGGATTATGTGATAGTTGGGATGGAGAGCCTAGTATGTTAAGGCTAGGATCATGTTTTGTATATGAAAATATTCAAATAATTAAGATAAAAGAATGATTGCATGTAGACCGACCACAATGAAAGAGTATGGGGGACTAGGATCCACTAGGATGGGTAAGGGAGGGGGCTAAGAGGTTGGGAAAAGGGGATAATATTAAGATCTTATATCTTAGAGAATAATATACATTATTATTCTAAATGTTGTGAGGAGGATATGAATTTATCCTAAGTTCATTTGGGGGAGGGGAACGAATTCCAAATGGAGAGGAATGTGTTTCATGAGCACCATGTGTCATCTCAAGCACATGCAAATATATATGGGGATTTTGACTATTTCTGGGATCTTTTTTGGCCATTCCTCCCACTCACACACGTAGCTAGCAGGAAAGTAGTAAAAACTTGGAACACCATTGTTGAACACTCAACCATCCTGAACCTCTGCAACAAGATGAATTGATATCTTTGTTGAACATGTACCTTGCAGGTTTCTTGTGTTTCATTCTACCATTACTGTGCCCCACATCTAGTTTCTGTTGTTTCCATCACTCTTTCCCATGTGTTGGGGAGTTGGATTGAAGAAGCGGGTTTTTAGGACCATGGATTGAAGAAGCAGGTTGTCAGGCCTGTGAGAAACTCTCTCAGGGTGAGATATTTTGTTGAGGAAGTGAGTTCCACTGGAGGGAGTCCAATAGCAGCTACAGAGCTCTGAGAATTCTTGTCTAGCCTGTTGCTAAAGCCCCAGAAAGGAGGTGGAGTAGTCCATGGAATGTGTGACTATTGGGCCCTTCGTTTCTGTATTAGGAGTTGCGCAAGAAATACTAAAGTCCCATTTTTGACCCAGTATGAGTTGCACAAGATACTGAAGAATCTAGACAACAAAGCAAGGATAAGTAATAGAAATCAGTTGCAAAAAGGAAAGCGCAACACCAGCAAAGAAAAAGTGATTAAAAAAGAACAAGAAAGCATGCAAGCCAAAGCTAGAAGACATGACTTAGATTATATATAGGGATGAATATAATTTTAAAAGGGTTGTTGTTCTTGGGTTTTTGATTTTGTTGGTTGGTATCGCAAGTGTAAGGTTTTGGTCATAGTTATCTATTGTTGAGAAATCAGATGTTGAGTCTGTAATGTAACTTGTACACCGTTTTGGGAGTTATAGCTCTGTGATATGAGTCCAGAGCCAGGAGTCTATAACAGAGCGTTACTGTGTATCTCTGAAATTTTAATTGAGACAGACCTGAAGATAATATATGAAGAAGGATCCAAAATTTCAAAATATGTTGTGTCTTTCTGTGTTTATCCTTATGAATTGTATCTTTATAGTTCTTCTTTATGGATCATAAGTTCCACATGACGTCTCTGTGTTTGAATTATTTTCCCCAACATAAGTAGCTTCAGTTCTTGCACATATGAGTTCAGATCTGTTATGTAGTTAGATGTCTTGCACAAGCTCAAAATGAATCTTGAAGGTTCTGTGAATCCTCCTAAGTATTTTCCTTACCCTTCCCTATCATTTTGTCTCAACAGTGCTTTGGGTGAGACTTCTTCTCTTCGAAGGGGATGAAAATTCCAGCGCTCTAGGCTACTCAGTACATTTTGTTGGTAACCTGAGAAGGACTCTGGTCTAATCAAACTTGCACCAAGAAAATGGTTTTGTTGTCAGGACATGCGTTAAAAGGGAACCTGTAGGGAGGATGCTTTTGCAGATTCATAGATCTAATATTGACCAATGGTGGGAAAGAAAAGTTGACGCCTTCATATGGAAATAAGTGGAGCTCAGAAGAAAATCTGTGAAAGATACTCGAGAGGTAGTCTTTTACTCAGAAAGATCGAGTGACCAGTATGAGATATTTTGGGTTAATTTCCTGGAAGAAATTTTCCACTGGATAGATAGGCTCCAAGAAGCACTAGAGTTCCAAGAATGATTCAAGAGGACCTGTACTTGGGATACAAAAAATATTGCATCACTTCATCGGTTTGATTGTCCAATCACGCAAGTGATTGATTTTTGGGTCAATACCACATTAGAAGGATACATTATCAAGTTTGCAGCCAATAATAACCAATTGTTTTCACAAGTAGAGGCAGATTTCAAGAAATATATCAGGGGAAGACTATTGAGAGAAATACCCATGTGGATTAAAGTTTTCTTGATGGAAGAGGGGATGTTGACTATGTCCCCGACTAAGATGGAAGCGTAAACACCCTCGCTTGGGGTAGGGCTAGGTTGGGGTAGATTCATGGCCTGAGAGAGGGGAAGGGTTATTTGATAAGTGGGGGAAACAAAAATAAATGGACTCAAGAGATGAGCAAGCCTTGAAAAGAGCCTCCATAGTGGAGAAGTGGTGGTGCGACAAGATCAAGAAAGCAGAAAGACAGTCTGAGAAGTTGAGGAAAGAAGTCAGACCAGGAGAAGTAGAGGAAATACATATGGAGGAGTTATGGAAGATGAGAAGACAGGAAAGACTGGCCTGTCAAATATTAAGTGAGAGAGAAGCACAGAGAGAAAGAAGTCACCGGGACTGTGGACAAGAAGGAGAAGGTGTAGAAGCAAGAGAGAAGGAAGTAGGCATGGATCTTGAAGAGGAAAGAGAAGATTCAGCCTCGATGACAGGAAATATCAAGAATCTGGTTGAAGAGAACGCTCCAGTGGAAGAAAACGAGACCCCACAGATCAAAGAAAACCACTCTGAAGCCAGTGGCACCAGCCCCGAATCACCCATACCCAAAGTGTCTTCTATACAAGTTGTAATTTCAATACTACCCTCTTATGCTAGTTATGTTCCAGTACAATTAGTTATTAAATCACAACCAGGAAGTGTGAGTACAGGGAGGATATTGGGATCCCTCGGTAGATCGTAAATAGGACCGTTAGGTTTCATTTTGATAAGAGTAGCAAGATCAACAATGGTTGGTCATGCGGGAGGTTCGATTGCCCGATACCCAGAATTATGGGGTAAGGGAGATGAAGATGTAGAGAAACACGGGTTCTTGTGTGAAGCAATATGGAGATCCAGAGGGACTCCAGATGTGAATAAGTTGGTTGAATTCCAGACTACCCTGAGAGGTCGAGATCTCAAGTGGTACATGAATATTATTGAGCCAGGAGTGTCAGGAATGCAAGTTCAAGCATTCACATTTGGCTAGGTATGGACAAGGTTCATAATGGAGTTTAAGCTACCTCAATCAAAACAACAGGCTCTGTCTGAGTTTCACGAGAACCAACAAAGGGAAGGTGAATTAGCCTAGGAATATAGCCAAAAGTTTAAAGATGTTATAGGGATGTTATCACATCCAATCCATGAGGAACATCAAAGAGAATGGTATATTCAAGGATTGCTACCTTTGACACATATTCTGCTAATGCAAAAATGAATAGCCACTCTGATAGATGCCTTGGAACAATAAATGAATATTGAAGCCATGACGGGATACCCTGGGAGCCTAAGAGTGACCAAACCCCCAGTAGATGCAAATCTGGTGCAACTACAAGGGAAAATATCAGTGCTTATAGAAAAGATTCAAGAAATGATGATACCTAGACCAGGACGATCGTATGTTTGGTGTACCGAATGTTATATAGAAGGACATATGGTGAATGAATGTCTATGAATGAGGGGGGTGGGACCTCCTCAGAATATGATGGCACCCTCACCAGGATCCACGAGAGGAGTTTCACAAGTGTCTGTGAATTTACCATTCCATAACCCCACCCTATATCATGCTTTTCTAGGGAGCCAAGAAGCACCAGCAGTTGAGTATTGTGCGATTTTTTGAATCCATGGGCATGGGCCAAGACAGTGCCCCATTATGCAGAAATATTTGACAATACAAAATAAAGTACACTGTGAGTTCTGTGCATCTACCAAACATACTACCAATCAATGTAGAGAGTTGGATGCACTTGCAGACAGTTTGGACTGAACAACATTCAGGGTGAATGAAAACCCTTAGGTATTGAAAGAGGTCAAAGAGGTGGATCCAGAGGAGACTTCAGAGGAGGAAGAATTGGGGGAAGAGGGTCAAGAAGATGTTATAACTGTGATGAGAAAGCCCATATGGCTAGATACTATCCTCATCTGAGGTGGCCATGGTACTCCCACTATAGAACCAATGGGCACGCAACTAAAGATTGCCCAGAACTAATTTCAAAATGGGAAGATCAAGTACATCAATGAGGAACTAACCTCATCATTTTAGAAATCAAGAGAGTTAGTGAAGGACAAGTTCCCAACCTCAATATCATCACTCGAGGAGGAGAAAGGACATGATTTGATGTTGATAATATACCTCATATCCAGAAAGAAGAACCTAAAGAAGACATGTATGACCCTCTAAAACATAATTTGTTCTTTAAAAACGACATAGAAGTATTTCAGAATATCCCTAGACCTGAGATGCAAGAGAAACCCCTAGAGCCTATTGTTTACCCTAAGGTTGTGCAAGTCCTCGATTCACCCCCTGCACCCAGAAACCCTATAGTCACACCGAGACAACCTGAGTAACATCAAAATATAGTTGACCTTTGGTTTCAATTATTCTCTGATATTCTCAGAAATGACCAATTAACAGAGAAGTTATGCAATGTGCTATACCTAGTTTAAGGGAATGAAGAACCCGTAAAAGCAGGAATAAGGACTAATATTCCTGAGAAGAGTACTCAGAGGGAGAAGAGAAGGAAATTACAAACTGGGAAAGAATTCGGACTAGTAGCCCAGTTGGACGAATTTGAGATTAAGGATGTTATGTTAGATCTAGGATCTGACATGAACATTCTGCCTAAAAAGACTTGGGAAGCCTTAGGAAAACCCCAATTGACATATTCCCCAATACAGCTAAGAATGGCCAACCAATATTGTATCTTCCCAATAGGAAGACTGGAGAATGTGGAAATAGATGTTGCGAGAGTGAAGACTATAGCTGACTTTGAGGTGATCGAGATCATGGGGATAATGACCCTTACCCTGCACTACTTAGGATTGGTTGGGCCTATGACAAATATGCAGTAATTGACCTAAAGAAAGACACCATGAAATTTAAAGCAGAAAGGATCAAGGTAGTTCAACCCTTGTGTTAGTACCAAAATTCACCCTAGATTGCGGCATAGGTAAGCCCGATACCCATCAATGTTTGGGGTGGATGTTGTTTTAAATGTGAATGGTCGATGACCAAAACTCAAAAATCGTGAAATATGTTCAACACAGAACTGGACAAGAAATGCACAGGGAAGTGAGGGCCACATTAACTTCAGTCAGTAAATTGAGTTAAAGTGAGAGTAGATGGAAGACTTAGGAGAAAGGGTGAAGGAGACTGCTCTGGGCATCATGCCTTCCAGTAGCTCAGAGAAGAAAACCTAAACTCAAGAGAATTCTTGAGCTCAAATTCAGACACTGAAATATGTATACAAGGGACACAGTTACAGCTATAGTATGATCAAACCTCCATCATCCTACAACTGCAACAGCTCGACTGGATGCTCCATGACCGAGCCATTCAATGTGAGAAGGAAACATATACACAGGGAAATGAATAAAACTGACCATGATAACACTATAATAAAACCTCCATTACAGCAGTATAATGATCCTTGACTAGATCATCCATGCCCGAGTGTTTTAAACAACTTTTACAGACAAAATGGAAAGAGGGGAGCTGACTTCTATTAACATGAAAGTCTCAAGTCGATTACATAACTAGAGAACATCTCTAGCAGCACAAAATTATAGATTGGGATCTCTACTCAACCAAAGACCAACCCTTTACAAAATAACAGAATTCCATAGATATACTCAAAATTTTCATAAACAACAGTAGAGGTGTGCTTGGGCTTCCATGGTCCATCATCTTCTCAGTCAGACTATGCAGGTATTTCTTTGTCAGACGTAAACTTAGATTAGTATGGGCTTGCAGGAAAAACCATTTGCAAGGGTACCACGGGCTGACAACTCTATTTTCCATGGTCGACTCCTCCATGATTTTCATTTATGGGGTGAGGCAAGGTTTCAACCACCTCCCCCCCGCTTTAATTAACTGCTTCATCAGGATCCGAACGAGGCTGAGTCGACTTGGTGCCTGGAAAATGCAGGGACCTCTTTTAGTAGCCAAAAATGGCATTTTGGCCTTTAACGCAATTCATGTGAACTTGAATGCTTTACCTGCATGCGACCTCTGGCCATGACCCATCGCTTATCCCATATGATATTTCATGATTTCACGTTTCGAGGGTTTTCACCTCGCATGAACACAATCTCCTGATACCTGATATGCGAAATGGCCCTACCCCGATCAATGGTCAGATCTGCTATGCATCCAATGGCTGAGGCTCCTCTTGATGGGCGCTTTCCCCTTGGACCCTCTTTGATATAACCTCGGGCTGCAAACATGGGCCCAATTTTTTGAGTGATTCGCGATTTCATGTTTCGGGAGTTTGCACCTTTCTCCATTCTAAAACCTCTAAAACACAAAATCACGATTTCGCTAATCTATTGCCACATGATCCTCTATTCGGATGGCCCAAATCATTTCGCAAGTTTGGGTTTCGTGAGTCCTCATAAATATGTCCTCTTACTTTCCCGACTCATGAAATCACGAAATTTTGATCCAACAGTCCGGACTAAAACTTTGTTATTGTTGTTGGGAAATAATACCCTATGGACTAGCAAGCTAGGGTTAGACTTGCATGCAGATCATGACATTAAAGAAATCACTTTTAACCTACCACCCCAAAACTTAAAACCCTTTTTTCACATACAAGCATGGAAAGGACCTACTAACCTTTTTACTGATGTTTGGTGTAGATCCTCCATTGCGCTTTTGTCCGCTTGCGCTGCTCCTTCCAAAGTTAACCTGCAATCAAGACAAAAAAACTACGCATCCATGCTATTTTTCTACTTGAGGGTTAGAGATTAAGCATAAATCGAATAAATCGTATATAACTCATGCATTGGGACGGGAAAAGTATTCTTTATTATTTTCAAGATGAATCAACTTACAATCAATTGTTGAGATCGGCCACCGTTCCTTGATCCTGATCCTGGGATCCTCCTCTTCTTTGTCCTCCAACTGCTTTGCTTTAATTCTCCTTAAGCTTGAGGAAAGGCTAAAGGGTTGGGACAAATGGATTTGACAATTGGGCAGAGTTTCTTTGCTCTAATTTTCCTCCTTCCAAATAGTACCCCTACCCCTTATTTTATAGGCTAGAAGGAGCTAGGGTTTTGGATGAACTCTTGGCCATGCATGGCTGGGAGTCTCATTTAACTGACCCATAGATTTTTGTCCCGTTGGCAACTTTCCTATTTTTGTGATTTATTAGGTAAACACGGGCTTTAGTAGGCCTGCGAGCGTTCCAATGCGTGTAGTAGTAGTCCTGCCAACGTTCCAACGCGTGAAGTAGTGAGTTAGGGCGCATGTGACTTAACTCAAAAGGATTTTCAAAGAGGTTTCTCAGCAAATGTTTTGGCAATGAAGGGATATGAGTTGGCCTAATTCCAGGTAGGCATGTGTGGTGCAATTTAGGGTTATAACAAATCTTTTACCAATCTGTACTGATATGATGAACGAGGAATCCTAAGAATCAGGAATCAGGAGGTGTCGTCTGAAAAATAACAAATGTCTCACCGAGGCGGGCATACCCATGCTCGGGATAAAATAGAACCATGGCTACCAATCAAATACACTGTAGATCCATGTCAAATAACTATAAAGAGTAGCCGCGAACAATACACAGCGGAGTTACATCTCAAAATCGGAAAGATATACATGTAACGTATCCATCTCTCAGAAGCGGATTCGGCCTGATGGTTGTACTTCAGAGCTCGAGCAACAACTTCAAAATATTCGAAACTCGGGTAGGAGTGTAATATGAATGTACAACTGCACTACCCAGAGGTCTTCGACGGCTCGTCGGTTATGGACTTGATAATCTTGATGATCGGACTGAAGGCTTCAGTGATTTCGAACAAAGACTTGATTGGACGTTCAGGATGGTCGGGTATGCGGACAAGGGACATATTGCAGAGGGGCCGACTCAGGCTTAGTGAAAAAATTCCCTTGGACAATAGCACGACAAGTGATAACACTCAGGCAACATATCTGTTAATCATAAGTCTACGAAGCAGGAGGCAACGCAAACTCTCCATATGTTTGGAAGAGTAACCAAACGGTGGAGGACACAACTTTATATAGTGAGCAAAGCTTCCTAAGGTTGTACTACATCCCATAGTCTGATGATCCAATGGATAGATGTGTTTTATCCAAGGGCGACTCATTATGCTGCCAATAAAGAAAATACTTTTCCCATCCTCTTTTTGGGGTATATTTGATTTTTTTTGTTCTTTTTGATGATTTTGAAAAAGAATAAAGGAATAGTTACATTACAACGGAGGAACGAGTACAGTAAAAATACAAGATCGAGGCACAAGGACAAAACTGATGTTCTGGGAAATGATACTCGGGAAAAATCCTCCAGTGGCCAAAAGTGTTAAGACGCAGAAGCAAACTGTTACAAGGCTGATGGGTAAGGTATGCAAATGCGGTTGATAGAACACACAATGGTAACATCCTTCGATGTAAGTTTAACGACCCAAAGAAGGGAAGCTCGGTGATTTTTCATATTTAGAGAGTTTGAAAAAGCATAAAAGGAAACTCCAGTGAGGTACCTTTTTCGTCAATAGTCTAGTCGGTTTGAAAAAGGGGTAAACTAGCACTGATTAGACGTCAATTCAAAACCATTTTAACGAGTGTGACAAGGACAAGATCACTCGGCTATTTTTTCAATTTTATGGAGTCTAAAAAAAGATTAACTATGGTCTCCATCAGGAATGTTCTTCTGGACCATTTTAACGAGTGTGAAAGAATAAGGTCACTCGACGATCTTTTCAATTTTAGGGAGTCTGAAAAGAGCTTAACTATGGACTCCGTGGGGGTTTCTTTTTCATAAATTTAGTCCCTCAGGCCC
>ML818680.1:52578-66755 GCA_009831015.1 Picea engelmannii | reverse complement strand
AGATCCTTCTAGAAGCGGAAGCTTCTATTAGGTCTTCTTACATCCGCCTTATTCTATTTTATTGAAAGGTCTTATTAATATTGACCTTTATTACATCCGAATACATTAATCTACCTATGTGCGGGTTAGGACCTTAACACAGACCTGGAAGAGGCCTCTGGTATTGATAACCAGGGTCTCTTAGAGGCTTGGATGCTTCTTCTTTAACAGAAAAGAAAAATAATTGCAGAAAATAACAAACGCAATAAAGCAAACTGAGACAAGACAGTGAACCAGCAAGACCCAAACAGGATCTAGAAAGCCCCCTGAGAATGTATAATTCTGACAGGGAAGAGGGGACTGCCTCTCAATCTCTCTGACTCCCACACGCTACTGAAACCTCTACAGCTAGCGTTCAAACGTTGGCTGTAAGAGGTTAGGGCACGGGTTACACGCGTGCAGGCCTTCTGCAGGCCGTGTGTACCTCTGTGTGTCCCGATAATGATCGTCAAGCAACCGTCAAGGAAAAAATTGGTATAAAGAACCAGGTTCCCTGCTAGCTCTAACCTAACAGAAAACAGACATGCAAAGAAATAGAAAATCTAATACTTTAAACTACCCAAAAACCTCAACTAAATCCGGAACACCCTAAAGAGTAAATCCCCAGTGGAGTCGCCAATTCTGTTGTTGGGAAATAATACCCTATGGACTAGCAAGCTAGGGTTAGACTTGCATGCAGATCATGACCTTAAAGAAATCACTTTTAACCTACCACCCCAAAACTTAAAACCCTTTTTTCACATACAAGCATGGAAAGGACCTACTAACCTTTTTACTGATGTTTGGTGTAGATCCTCCGTTGCGCTTTTGTCCTCTTGCGCTTCTCCTTCCAAATTAAACCTGCAATCAAGACAAAAACACTACGCATGCATGCTATTTTTCTACTCGAGGGTTAGAGATTAAGCATAAATCAAATAAATCATATATAACTCATGCATTGGGACGGGAAAAGTATTCTTTATTATTTTCAAGATGAATCAACTTACAATCAATTGTTGAGATCGACCACCGTTCCTTGATCCTGATCCTGGGATCCTCCTCTTCTTTGTCCTCCAACTGCTTTTCTTTAATTCTCCTTAAGCTTGAGGAAAGGCTAAAGGGTTGGGACAAATGGATTTGGCAATTGGGCAGAGTTTCTTTGCTCTCATTTTCCTCCTTCCAAATAGTACCCCTGCCCCTTCTTTTATAGGCTAGAAGGAGCTAGGGTTTTGGACGAACTCTCGACAATGCATGGCTGGGAGTCTCAGTTAACTGACCCATAGCTTTTTGTCCCATTGGAAACTTTCCTATTTTTGTGCTTTGTTAGGTAAACGCGGGTTGTAGTAGGCCTGCCAGCATTCCAACGCGTGCAGTAGTAGTCCTGCCAGCGTTCCAACGCGTGCAGTAGTGAGTTAGGGCGCGTGTGACTTAACTCAAAAGTATTTTCAAAGAGGTTTCTTAGAAAATATTTTGGCAATGAAGGGATATGATTTGGCCTGATGCCAGGTAAGAATGTGTGGTGCAATTTAGGGTTATAACAGTTATCCCATTGATCTCGGGCCTTTGCCCTGGCACTAAACTTCGAGCAACTTTCGGATCCTGAATACCCGCGAATCGTTGATCTGATTTGTTTGATGGATTTGACAGCCGAGACTGAGCCTATGCTTGATGGATTTATGTTGACCAGGCATGTGTGTGCCTTTTCACAATCATTCCCTAACTTTGGATGAAGAACAATGGTGGGTTTTTTAAGCCCACTCCTTTCGCATTTGGTCACCCAATGACCAACTCCAAAGGAAAACATCTCCCTTCAAAAATAGGTGATAACATTAGGATCCATGGGGGATAGAGTCCTCCCTATGAGGCTCTAAGATCTCCTTTTGTAGTTCCAATCGCCTTCTGTTTAGCTATGGATTCAAGCTCACAAACCGTACTGAGGAAATAAATTCAATAAGTAAAAAATAAATAAACACACATGCTCCGACGAGCTTATTTATGTACAGTCCTAAACTAATACATTTTTACACAACGCTAGGTGAACACAAACTTCCACCATATCCATTCAAGTAACTTCCCAACTAGAAGCTCCTTCATTTTGTTGATCATTGATGACGGATAATGCAACCGTGACAACAGAACAGTTACATTCTTCAACTTTCGTTCTAATGATGAGGTTAGGATGAAACTGGGCGGCTTCAAAACGTGAAGAAGAATGAAAAGCCTCTACCATGATGAAATCTTCAATGCTATCATCATTAGTAGGGATGTCAAGAACATCCGCTTCAGGGACTGGAAAATCCTCTGCGTATTCTTCAGATTTGGACCTTTCTATCTCGGAAGAGAGAGATTTTACCAGCCAAATTAGCTCACCCAAAGAATATCCTTCTTCTTTATGGTCCTTATTAGGCATAGCCATATCTTAATCATTGTCTTTGCATTCCTCAAAAAATTTATGACAAATTAACTTAGATGGATAATACCTTGGACAGTGCCTATTGAAAACTGCATGAAATTCTCTCAGGGAGGTAATTCTAGCAGGAGGTAAGGAATGATATCACTCATGAGCATCTCCTGCTAACAAGAACATGAACATATTCATTAATAAATCTTCATGATGTATCTCCCACAGATGCATGAGTTCATGAAACTCATGGAGATGTTGAGCAGGGTTGTCCTCTTTACGCTCTCTAAATATGGGAAAAAAATCAACCCATTCATCCACAGTAAGGAAAACATTAGGAAAACCAGGAACAACAGAAAAATTAAAAGGAGCAAACCTCCGAGCCAGGATTTTGTCCATTCAAACTAATGGAGTCTCTAGTTTATTCTTTAACCATGTAGTCGCCAGGTGAAATATATGTAGTCAGAGTGTGCATGGTCTTTGTTCACCATCAAAGACCAGATCTGATCATTTTTTTTTCCCAGGGGGCTGTAGATGTAGCCAGAGGCAACCACAATGAAACAGTGGAGTCACCAGGTGCACAATTGCAATATTCAAAGGTTTTGATTTATGATGCACCTTCAGAATTATAAGTTTGTTGTCATTCTACCCAGGGAAAATATTCAATTCGTCCCCAGCAATGGCGCCACAAATGTTAGCACCAGAAGTCACCTCTGGATTGTGGCAGAGGTAACCCTGATACCCATCAGTGTTTGGGGTGGATGTTGGTTTAAATGTGGATGGTCGATGACCAAAACTCAACAATCTTGAAATATGTTCAACACAGAGCTGGACAGAACATGCACAGGGAAGTGAGGGCCACATTAACTTTAGTAAGTAAATTGAGTTAAAGCAAGAGAAGAGGGAATACTTAGGAGAAAGGGTGAAGGATACTGCTCTGGGCATTAGGCCTTCCAGTAGCTCAAAGAAGAAAACCTAAACTCAAGAGAATTCTTGAGCTCAAATTCAGACACCGAAATATGTCTACAAGGGACACAGTTACAACTATAGTATGATCAAACCTCCATCATCCTACAACTACAACAGCTCGACTAGATCCTCCATGCTCGAGCCATTCAATGTGAGAAGGAAACAGATACACAAGGAAATGAATAAACCTTACCACAATACCGCTATAATAAAACCTCCATTACAACAGTATAATGATCCTCGGCTGGATCATCCATGCCTGAGTGTTTTAAACAAATTTTACAGACAAAATGGAAGGAGGGAAGATGACTTCTATTAACATGAAAGTCTCAAGTCGATTACATAACCAGAGAACGACTCTGGAAAAACAAAATTACAGATTGGGAGCTCTGCTAAACCAAATACCAACCCTTTACAAAATAACAGAACTCCATACATATACTCAAAATTTTCATAAACAACAACAGAGGCATGCTTGGGCTTCCATGGTGCGTCATATTCTCAGTCAAACTGCGTAGGTATTTCTTTGTTAGATGCAAACTCATATCAGTATGGGCTTGCAGGAAAAACCATTTGTCAGGTTACCATGTGTTGACAACTCTGTTTTCCATGGTTGTATCCTCCATGATTTTTATTTATGGGGTGAGGTGAGGTTTCAACCACCTCCCCCCTGCTTTCATTAACTACTTCATTAGGATCTGAATGAGGTTGAGTCGACTTGGTGCCTGGAAAATGGAGGGACCTCTTTTAGCAGCCAACACTGGCGTTTCGGCCTTTAGTGAAATTCACATGAACACGTCTCCTTTACCTACATGCGACCTCGGGCCATGACCTAGTGCTTATCCCATATGATATTTTGGGATTTCACGTTTCGAGGTTTTTCACCTCGCATGAACACAATCTCTCGATACCCGATATGCGAAATGGCCCTGCCTCGATCGATGGTCGGATCTGCTATGCATCTGACAAATGAGGCTCCTCACGATGGGTACCTTCCCCTTGGACCCTCTTTTATATGACCTCATGCTGCAACCATGGGCCAAACTATTTGAGCACTTCATGATTTCTCATTTCGGGAGTTCACGCCTTGCTCCATGTTGAAACCTCTGAAACATGAAATCATGATTTCGCTAATCTGCTGCCACGTGCTCCTCTATTCGGGTGACCCGGATCATTTTGTGAGTTAGATTTTCACGAGTCCTCATAACTCTTTCCTCTTACTTTCCTGACTCGCAAAATCATGAAAATCTTATCCAACAGTCCGGACTAAAAATTTTCTAGTCCATTGATCTCGGGCCTTTTCCCTGGCACTAAACTTCAAGAAAATTTTGGATCCCGAATACCCACAAACCGTTAATCTGATTTGTTTGATGGATCTAATGGCCGATACTAAGCTTGTTCTTGATGGATTTCCATCGACCAAGTGTGTGTGTGCCTTTTCACAATCACGCCCTAACTTTGGATGAAGAAAAATGGTGCATTTTTTAAGCCCACTGCTTTCACATTTGGTCACCCAATGGCCAACTCCAAAGGAAAACATCCCCCTTCAAAAATAGGTGATAACACCTTGGATCTGTATGTAGGTACCAGATATACGAAGCCAACAAAAAATAATATAGAGGGATAAGACTTGGACAAGTTGTACACTGTAATAGCAGGAACAAGAGACGATTGCATAAATCATATTGTTGATGGATCAATAAGTTGGAGGATTATATAGTCAGTGGACGAAGATTCAGAACTGGCACTTGACAGTTGGCAGCAAGACTCATACAAAATATTCTCAAGGATATGTGCAACTGTTTGGGAAACCAAATGGATTGGGACTGAGGTCAGAGAACACCCAATATATGATGGTACCTTAGGACTTGACAATTTTATGCTCAGCATGGAAGAAAAGGTAGTAGAGGATCAAAGGATATTAGTACTAGATTTATCCCTCCAAGATACCCCTTCCATATGGTGGGACAATCATAAAGCCTTACTCAGAAATTGGAACGATGTGAAGCAAGCTATTAAGTATAGGTTTCAGAATAAGGAGCAATCAGAATCATAGATGCAGACAGATTTCCAAGTTGCACAATCGTTCATCAGAGAATATGATCTTGAAGCACATATTGAACAGTGCGTGACATAGTGGCAAGTTGCGGAAATACCACCTCACTTCTAGGTTCAGGTATTTCCCCACTCACTCGGTCCAATCCCGAAAGATTGGTTCATACAGGAAGAAACCAGAAGACATACCAGTGACTGGAAAACGTTGGTAGATCACTTTTGCAAGGACTTCTCGTTTACAAGTAAGTACCCTGAGCTTGAAGTGGTCCTGCAGAGAATTAAATAATTTATCCTTACAGACAATAGTAATCAGAAATCAAACCTAGTAGTATGTGCAAAACATAGCCGAGAACTTCACACTAATCTTCACCTAACCTCAAACAAGAAGCCTATAGAATGCTATAATATTAGCAGGGATCCAAAAATCCCAGATGATTTAGAGGAATTGAGAAACCTAACCATTAAAGACACAGAAGGGAACAAAGAAATCCAGAACATCATACCCATTCAGACTGATAGTTCTTATAATCACCCATTGAAGTTGCGCAAATCCAATATAGGGACCACAGAGCAACATAATATAGCTATGGTGGGAGATTAGTGGGATGAGAAAACTAGTCAATAAATACAGAGTTTGTTGCGGGAATATGAGGATTTGTTCCCAAAAACCTTTTCAAAGTTAAAGGGGATCAAAGGAGTTATGGGAGAAATGAAAATCAAATTAAAACTAGGATCAAATCCTATGAAGCATAGACCATACCACCTTAACCCTAGAGTAAAATAGAAGGTTAAGAAGGATATAGACACGATGTTGGAAGTTGGACTTATTTTTATAGTGGAAGAAGCAGAGTTCGTCATCCCAATAGTCATCCAAAGCAAGAAAGGCATAGAGCATATCAGAGTCTATGTAGACTATAGAATCCTTAAATCTGCCTGTGTGCATGACCCTTTTCCAACACCTTTTACTAATGAGGTTCTAGAACAGGTTGTTGGGAAATAAGTGTACTCATTTACAGACAAATTTTTAGGGTACCACCAAGTAAGGATTTTCGAAGAAGACAAAAAGAAGACCACATTCATAACAGAATGGGGGTCTTTTGCATACAACGTGAATTCATTTGGATTAAAGAATTCCCCTGCAGTTTTCTCTAGGATTGTAATAACATCTCTTAGAGATATTATTCATAAGTTTATAGAAGTTTATATGGATGATTGGATGATATATAGTTTTCTCAAGGAACATGTAGCGTTGTTACGTCTGATGTTTGACAGATGCAGAGAATTGAAGATATCATTGAATCTCAAAAAGTGTATCTTATGTGTACCACATGAAAATTTGTTGGGGAACATAGTATGCCGAGAGGGAGTATTGGTATACCTAGACAAAGTCATGGTTATTATGAATATTCCGCCACCTTTGAGTGATAATCAGTTGCGCTCCACACTGGGACACACAGGGTACTATCACATGTTCATCAAAAGATATGAAAACATTACTGCACCTCTAGAGAGTCTATTGAAAAAGGGAAAAATGTTCCAATGGACTCTAGAATGTGATAAATCATTTGAGACCCTAAAGGACAAGCTCGGCAAAGCACTGATTCTGATATTCCCAAACTGGGAAAATGAATTTCATGTCCATGTAGATGCTTCAGGTATTTCCTTAGGAGTTATCTTAGTGCAACCTGGAGATGGAGCCATGGATCACCCTATCTATTTTACGAGTAGGAATTTGTCACAAGTTGAGCGCAGCTACACAACGACGGAAAGGGAGGGTTTAGCCATGATTTATGCTTTGCATAAATTTAGACATTACCTGTTAGGTTCTCATTTTAAGTTCTTTACTGATTACTCTGCATTGAAATATCTAGTTAACAAACCTGTTTTGGAAGGGAGAATTTTTAGATGGTTTCTATTGTTCCAAGAATTCTCTTTTGAAGTGATCATTAAGCCTAGAAGATGCAACGTAGGACCTGATCATGTGTCTAGACTAGAGTCAGGGGAAAATGGTGGAGCAGTTGATGATCATCTCCCAGATGAAAATCTATTTTGGGTTGAGGCTATACTAGATTACTGGGAAGACATAACAGTCTTCTTAAGTACATGAGCCTTCGCAGAAACATATTATGCAACCCAGAAATGCCATATGGTTGTTAGAACAGCAGACTAGTAATTGATTGTAGGAAAAATGTATAAATTGGGACTATATAGTATCCTCAGGAGATGTGTCTTGGATAATGAAAGGCAGGATATACTGTGGGAATGCCACAACGAAGTTGCGGGAGGTCATGTAGGAGGAAAGGTCATTGAGCAGAAATTTCTCCTAACTGGACTATGGTGGGAAACGATCTTCAAGGATGCAAAGGTATATGCTATATCATGTGATGTTTTTCAAAGAGTGGTTAAGCCTTCATGATGAGATGAATTACCACTTCAACCTGTTCGCACTCTACAATCATTTGAGAAGTGGACGGTTGACTTAATTGGACCGATCAACCCCACAACTAAGAATTCAAAGGCTAGATACATTATTACCGCAATTGACTACCTTACACATTGGGCTAAGGCAACAGTTGTTCAAGAATGCTCGACCGATACTGCTGCTAGGTTCATTTTTGAGAATATTATCACTCGATTTGGATGTCCTAGGAGTCTAACCAGTGATTAGGGAGCTCATTTTGTTAGTAGCACTATAGAAAAGCTTACAATAGAGTTCCTGATCCGACATCACAAAAGCATCCCCTACCACCCACAATCCAATGAAATAGTAGAAGCATTCAACAATATTTTGGAGAGAGGGTTAACAAAGGTATTTTGTGTAGACCGGGAAGATTGGGATGACATAGTTATAGCAGTACTATGGGCTTACAGGACAACCACAAAGAAACTCCATAAGTACACACCATTTCAGCTAGTTTATGGGAAAGAGGTTGTGGTGCCTACAAAATTCATCACTCTGAGTTTGTACATTGCACAGCCCACCCATATGTCGAAGGAAGAATCAACTGTGCAGAGACTCACGGAGTTACAAGAACTCGAAGAGACCAGATTTTTAGCAGAATTCCATCAATCCATTGAGAAAGCAAGGAAAAAATATTGGCATGACAGACACATTAAGACTAAAATATTTGCGCAAGAAGACAAGGTCCTATTCTATGATAGTCGGTACTAGAAGCATCCTAGCAAGTTTTGCATGCATTGGTTGGTACCATTTATAGTTTCAGGGATCCAACCTTCAAGAGCAGTCAGACTTGTGCAACTGGATGGTATGTTGTGGCCAGGATGGGTGAATGACACTCACCTGAAACCCTATATGTATTAGAACTGAGATCAAATGGTTGTTTCCCTAGTCCGAAGGAGCATGTATAGTAGTTAGATTTGAGTTGTATGCAATTTTTGTAAATTTGGTTAATAAAGTTGATGTGTGTAGTGTTGCGCTGCAACATGTAGGTCATTTCCTTTTTTGTTTAAGTGTTTTTTGATGCAGAACTGCTTACTTAGTAGTGCAGGATCAGAAGTGTAAAGAACCCATTAATGACAGTCTTTGATATGACGGGGACCCCTTTATGGTTGGAGGGAGAAATAATCTGAACACAATCTGAGTCCATGTGCCACACGAACCCAGTCCAGTCATAGCCTTTATTTCTATTACGATACCCTTTCTAAATTTAGTTAATCCATAAAGCCGCGATATGTGAATATGTCATCAGTATTCGTGTCGGGATTCCCATCCGTCAAATGAAAAGGACTTAAATCAACCATGTCCCTATCCAACTTGCACAGTAAATGCCAGAATCACCCAATCGAATTTACCCCATTAACCCATCCCGTATGACAAATCAGATCCAAGTTGCGTCCATATGGTCATGATGAACAATAGTTATTACTGAACTTTCTAGCTAAGCCCAAGTATAAGTCTTTGAGAACTCATCATATAATGCATTGTTTTCAAAGAACTTAGCGATTTCCAAATTCCGAAGAGCGAGCAAGCCTATTTATCCCTCAAACCTGTAGTTGTGACCACCAAATCCTTGTTTCACCACGGAATTTGATCATATTTAGAACCCACAATGCCGAGAGCTACAGGAAGATGAGGAACCATGTCTAAAGACACAGTACCAGATGACTCCTGTGACCCCCGAGTCGAGGTCATGGGTGACCTCAAGGGGAAGGTGGAGCAGGTCAAGTTCCTTGATCTTGATTTAACAGATCCAGTCTTGTTCCCCTAGATGAACATAGACGTTTTATGTAATATCGCTCTAGACAAGTTGGGAGGAATGCAGTTTGTGCCAAATCCTAAATTCATCAACCTCTTCAACTCAAATATCGTGAACCTCAAAGACCTACCAGTGTTCAGTACCACTGGTGATGTTGCGTGGTGCACCAAATTCCTGATCAGCAGGGTGCATGATAGAGGTCTCTGGTATCCAATCCAATGCCAAATACATCCATCATCTTACTGGACTATCCCTTGAAGGAGAGGACATTTCTAAAGGATTCCAAGGTCCCAGTAAGCATGGAAAAAAGAAAGGGGAGCCAAGCCTCTATGAAAGGTTCCACACACAGATAGGGGGGGCGCACAGCCAAAATCGACCCGATAGTACGAGAGACAATCAAAAATGGTTGCTACATCATAGCCAACAAGGTTATGAGGTCATGTTACAAGGGAGAATGCACGTTGGATGCATTGTCAGTAGCAGATTTTTGCGCCAATGACGTTGTATTCAACTGGTGTAGTAATGTGCTCGAGGAACTACTTTTGTCTTGTGAAGAAGCCCAGAAGAAGAGAGGCACCTTCACATATGGATACCTGTTGATGACATTCGCAATGCTAAAGTGGAAGCCACCCGCTGGAAGAACTTTGTCACTAGCAAACAAGGGGAGCCTTGCAAAGATGTTTGAGCCTTGGAATTCTAGGGCAGACTCAGAGAACATGGCCTTCAACAACATGATGTTCTCCAAGTGGTATAATGGGTTGATCGACACAACACAGAGGTTGCGCATTCCACAGGAGCTCTTCAACTACAACACGAGGAACATCGCTTTCAGCATGAACTGACACCATATTGTTGTATGTCTAAGGCATGCCAACAGGGAATATTTTCGTTCGAGAATGCTACTATTCTATCCAAATGATGAGGACTTCGACAAAGATGTAATGTCATGACCGAGAGTTAAACGCAACCCGTGCAAGTCGGGGATGCACTACATTTTTCCTGTTGAGCTATTGAAGAAGAAAGGAAAAGAAGCAGAGGTAGGAACGATCTCAGCCTCAGAACCACAAAATAAAGAAGCTCTGGTATAGTTGGACTCTGAAGAGGAGGAGGAGACGCAACCCTTAGAGTGAAAGAAGAGGATGATTTCGGTGTTCCCACAACTCCCATAGAAATCCATGTTGACAGGTAAGGATGTCAATGAGATTCTTAGAATTTTGTTCATTACAGAACCAGTGGTGAAGAATTTGATAACCGAGGTCTCACCGAGCAAGGTTTTGAACCCCCAACCCCTTTCATTCTTCGTCCCCCACACTCGCTCAACGGTCAAACCAACCCCAGTCATCCATATTATGGTGACCCTAAGCTTTACACCCTTCCATCCACCATCATCACTGATCACCCTCCATCACCACCACAACCCCATTCGCCACCCCCAAAAACCACCATTCCACCCCAAACCATTGATCCAAAGCTGATGCAACTTTATCCACTAGAACAACCAAAGTCGGAACTCCTAGAAACAAGCCCAGAATTGTCTGAGAAGAGACCAGAAGTCTCTGGTTTAATCCAGAAGCACCAGAGCAGAGACTGCAACTGACTGTTCTAAACCCAGATGCCCAGGACCAGTAGACAGTGCCTTTTGTACAGCATAAGGACACTCAAACGGTGGAGGAGCCACAGGCTCAAACTCCCTAACACATTTCCTTAATGGCCAAGGTTGAGGGTGCCCAGGGAAGCATAACTCCGAAAGAAAATGTAAGTAAAGAGAAGGATCCACCCGAGTTTTAGAAGGAACCAGAGTCAACCTTTGGGCAGAGCTTGACATCTGTGAAGGAACAAATGGAGTTGGTTCTTAAGAACCTTCAATAGTGTGCAGAGGTGTTGCAGCTCTACCTAGACAGAATAGAGGTTCTGACACTCCTAACACCGACATTAAGGTTGAGGCTTGCACCAGTACCATCGATGGGAAAGGAGGAGGTAGACACCCCCTCAAAACATTCAATGGCCAGTGGACTTCCATTGCAGACTCGAGCACCCAAGGATGCAGCACCATCTTCTGTTGACCTTGCACAATGTCCAACAACACACTTGGTTGGAATGATAAAAGCATCAACTGATCAACTGGATAAGAGGCTCCAATAGGCGGAGAGGTCTACAAAGTTCGCAAGGGAGGAAACGCTCCTTGCGCAAACATGAAAAAAACGAGAAGAACATGCAAATATCTAGGTCGAGCACAGACTGGAAAGATTCTAAGAAAGACTTTTTGAATCCTGGTCGGAGATTCGTAAGGTCGCACCTCAACTTCCCAAATCCAGTTATGCAGGAGATTTAGAGCATCATATTGAACTGCTCCAAGGAGCATGGTCACAATTGGCCATTCACGCTTAGTATCTGGAAGTGAAGTTGCAGAAAACTCAACAAAAATTAGAGTAGTGGCCTCGAAAGTTGTAGGAGTAGATGGAGAATATAGTGATGGAAGGAAACACTGCCCAAGCAGCACTACATAAGCATACAACGTAGTGAAAAAATATTTTCAGGGAAGTCAGCGATTGGATGGGTATCATCTCTAGACGCAACCAGACCTTGGAGGATGTGTGCACCAAAATCTAGGTGTTGAATGAAGAAGTTGCAGAAACGATGGATCCACTGGAGAAACAACATAAGTTTGACCAGATCCAACAAGCAAACAATGATTTGAACACCCTATTTGAGGCATAATCCGTAGCTATTAAGGTGTTGTGTGAATTCAGGCATGTCATTTAGACAATTTATATGCAGATGCATCAATTCAATGCAACAACATATTTTGAATGGAATTCATTGGTCGCATCCAATCCCAAGTAATGTATCATAGAGGCGCCCCAACAGTTCATAGCAGAGGCCTCCCTCCTTGCTAGGAAATGGAAAGATAAATTTGGAAGCTTTCAAGAAGTGAGGAAGTGGTCCTTGGAGTTGGTCCCAGATTTCGGCCCTTCATTTGAAGAGGAAAAAGAAGAGAAAGAGAAATCAGAAGAGAAAAAGAAAGAGGAAAAGGAGGACAAGGGAAAAAAACAGTTGCTCTTGGAAGTTGCGAAAAAGCCGAGTACTTGACTCGAGGGAGAGTCAAGGATTTTGGTTAGAGCCTATCGGGCCCTCCGTTTTTGGATTAGGAGTTGCGCAAGAAATACTACAGTCCCAGTTTTGACCCAATATGAGTTGCACAAGCTACAAAATAAGATGGACAGCGGAGCAAGGAGAAGTGACAAAAATCAGTTGCGAAAAGGACATCGCAACGCCAACAAAGAAAAAGCAGTTACAACAGAACAAGAAAGCGTGCAAGCCAAAGCCATAAGACATGACTTAGATTATATATAGGGATGAATATAATTGTAAAAGGGTTTTTTATTTTGTTGGTTGGTATTGCAAGTGTAAGGTTTTGGTCATAGTTATTGTCTATTGCTGAGAAGTCATATGTTGAGTCTTTAATGTAACATGTACACCATTTTGGGAGTTAGAGCTCTGCGATATGAGTCCAGAGCCTGGAGTCTGTAACAGAGTATTACTATGTATCTTTGAAATTGTAATTGAGACAAACCTAAAGATAATATATGAAGAAGGATCCAAAATTTCAAAATATTATTTGTCTTTTTGTGTTTATCCTTATGCATTGTATCTTTATAGTTATTATTTATGTCTCATAAGTTCCACATGATGTCTCTTTGTTTGAATGTTTTTCCACAACATAAGTAGCTTCATTTATTGCGCATATGAGTTTAGATATGTTCTGTAGTTAGATGTCTTGTGCAAGCTCAGAATGAATCTTGAAGGTTCTGTGAATACTCCTAAGCATTTTCCTTTCCCTTCCCTATCCTTTTGTCTCAATAGCGCTTCGGGTGAGACTTCTTCTCTTCAGAGGAGATGAAAATACCAGTGCTCTATACTACTCGATACCTTTTGTTGGTAACCTGAGAAGGACCCTAGTCTGATCAAACTTACACCAACAGTGACAATGAAGGTGTGTACTCTTGGGGTGGGACAGACATGTGGGGAATGAGATTCTGTGAGCGGTGGGCGTAAGTTTCTCCTTGGAGGAAATCCTTCATGTAGACTAGTGAAAATTCTTGTTGTCCTTGCCTAGCCTAGGAATTACTTTCTTGGTGGAGTTTAGTCCCATCTCGGCGGTGACCCACTGCTGAGAGTGATGAGCAGTGTGGTCTAAGGTGTTGAAATAATGTAACTGCGAAGAGCATTCTTATTATTATTGGATTAAATCCCCATTGCGAATTAATCATGTCATTATTATTATTATTGTTATTGCATTAATCCCCATTGTGGATTTATCATGTCAGTAATTGTATAAGGACCAAATCCCCTTTTGTGGATTGGTCATCGAAAAATTACAAAGGGCAGAATAAGAAGTCGGCCCCAACAGTTATCATGGAAGACCCAGAATTAATTAAAGGTGGGTTTACCCACCCAGAGTGAGAGGTCATCCCTGCCAGTTGTGACCTTTCACACGTGCCAGTCTTGTATAAATA
>ML818680.1:38580-51965 GCA_009831015.1 Picea engelmannii | reverse complement strand
TATTGAAATGCAAAGAACTATAATAATGGCATAAACATTAACATGGTATCAGAGCCAACCTGAAGGAAGCATATTTCGCAAGAGGAAAAACGTCACTGTTACCATACCCAAAAATTAGGGTTTTGAAAAAGTATCTCTTTTCATCTCCCTAACCTCCTAGAAAGTTGTGCCCTCCCCCAAGGATCATTTTGGCACTTAGAGTGCACCTTTTCAGTGGCTAGATCTCTCGGAAAGTGAAACCCTAGTTTCACAAAGTACTAGAAAACCAGAGTCCCAGAAGTACCAGAAGTACCAGAAAACCAGAAGCACCAGTCCAGAAATCCACAGATCGGATTTGAAGGGGTAAAAGTTGGATTTTCGAAAATCTGACTACACCAGCTAACTCGCCTTAGCTCAGCGCACCTATCCTTTGGATCAGAATTTCAAAATTTGAAGTTTCAAAAATTAGGGTTTCCTCATAAAACCCTAAGTTGCAGTTGCAGTTGCAGTCTCAGAACCAGTTGCAGTTGCAGTACCTGTTTTAGTTGTAGTTGCAGTACCTGTTGCAGTTGCAGTACTTGTTGTAGTTGCAGTTGCTTTACCTGTTGCAGTTGCAGCCGTAGAACCAGTTGCAATCACTCTTGAAGTTTTTGGTAATGATTACCGCTGCTACCAAATGGAGCCACTACCTGCAAATGCTATCTGAGGTATGTACTCACATATGGTTAATGGTTAAACCCTAAAGAGTATTTGCAAGAGAATGGATCTTTTTCCATAGATCCAGAAGGATCTCAAGATCCAACACATTCATAGGAATGATGCAACCTAGGTGTGATTACCATACATATGCAAATCTGTCACAGGTTTACCAGAACTCAAAGGTGATCATGAAGGCGTATGCAATGGATGTGCACATGGGAAGAACATCAAGAACCTGTTTCCGAAGAGGGACAACAAAGTAGAAGGAGTCCTAGAACTCATTCATTCTGATGTATGTGGCCCAATGCCATCATCCTCCATTAATGGAGATGTCGGGATCAAGAGGGAACTCACTACTCCCTATAATCCTCAACAAAACGTTGTAGCTGAAAGGAAGAACAGAACAATTATGGAAGCTGTGAAGACCATGATTCACGATCAAGATCTTCCTATGTGCTTATGGGCAGAAGTGGCCATGGCAGCTGTTTATGTGCAGAACAGATTATCCCATAGTGCACTTGGGCTCAAGACACCAGAAGAGATGTTCACCGGAAATAAGCCAGAGGTAAGCCATCTCAAAAATATTTGGCTATCCAGTGTTTATTCATATACCGAAAGAGAAAAGAAACAAGCTGGAACCCTACCGAAAGAAGGGAATATTTGTGGGATACTATGAGGTATCCAAGGCCTTCAGAATCTACATACCTGGTCACCGCCATATTTAGATCAGCAGGGATGTGACCGTTGATGAAGAAGCAGCACTTAATAAATAAAGAAGATGCTAGCTTGAAGAAGTATATGAAGAGGAACCTGTAAATCCCAGGATTGCAGAATCAATGAGGGAGGTTCCCAGAGCTGTAGAACCAGTGAGGGAAGTCGTAACTTCCCCTGATGAGGAACTTCTAGAATACTATGATATAGTAGAAGTTCAAGAACCTCCTCAAATGACCTTCTCCCATAAAATAAATCCTGCTTGGGCAAGAGAGATTATTCAATATGGAAAGAAGTATGGTGTTCCAGAAGGAACCATGAGACAGGTGAAAAGACCAAATCCATTCTCCAGTTACATGGCTTTGATATGTGTTCTCCCATATGAAGAACCTACCTGCTCTGAAGAAGCCATTCAGAGAAAAGAATGGGCAGATGCCATGACAGAGGAATACCAATCCATAATGAAGAACGAAGTATGGGAAATAGTTCCAAGATAGAAGAATAAAGATGGGGTATCCTACAGATGGCTCTTCAAAATAAAACATGCTGTTGATGGAAGTATTGAGAAATATAAAGAAATATTTGTCACTCGTGGATTTTTCAAGAAGGAAGGTATCAACTATGAAGAGACATTCGCTCATGTGGCCAGATACACTTCAATCAGAACCATTATAGCTCTTGCTGCTAAGATGAAATGGAAGCTTCACCAGATGGATGTGAAGACATCTTTCCTTAATGGTGTTATCGAATAGGAAGTGTATATAGAGCAAACCCAAGGATTTAAGGTTGAATAAAGGAAGTCTCATGTCTGTCGATTGAAGAAAGCCTTATACAGATTGAAGCAAGCTCCCAGAGCTTGGTATGGCCGTATAGACAGTTTCATGACGAGCTTGGGCTTTACCAAGAGTAAAGAAGACTCAAATATCTACTTCAATATTATGGATAATGAAACAGTAATATTATTACTGTATGTGGATGAGTTATTCTTAACTGGAGAATAAAATCTCATCGCTAAATTTAAATAGAGACTTGCCGCAGAATTTGAAATGAAATACCTTGGTCTAATGCATTAATTCTTAGGCCTTGAGGTATGGCAGAGTCTAGAGAGAATCTTCCTTAACCAAGGGAAGTACACGGTCGAAATCTTAAATAGATTCGACATGCTAGAATGCAAGTCCATGAATACTCCCATGGAAGAAAAGTTGAAGCTGCTAGTCGATACTTTGTCAAATTTGATAGATGCGACTCTGTACAGACAAATTATTGAATCACTGATGTACCTGATAAACACTAGACCAGACATCTATTTTGTAGTGAACACCTTGAAACAGTTTCTGGTAGAGCCCAGACGTGTTCACCTAGTGGCTGCAAAACATGTGATGAGGTACCTTAAAGGTATAGTGGATTATGGTCTCAGCTATGATGGAGATCATGACTTCTCATTGAGTGGATATACTGATGCAGATTGGGCAGGAAGCGTTGCTGACAGAAAAAGCACTTCTAGATGTTGTTTCATTTTTGGATCAGCTATGATCTCATGGTAGAGTAGGAAGAAATCTAGTATTGCTCTCAGCACAGTGGAAGCAGAGTACATTTCCGCATGTTCTGCTAGCTGCGAAGCTATATGGCTTCGAAAGTTGCTGACAGGCCTATTTGATTTGGAGATGAGAGAAACTGCGATTCTATGTGACAATCAAAGCTGCATTAAAATGACAGAGAATCCTGTGTTCCACGACAGGTCGAAGCACATAGATATCCTCTATCATTTCATCCATGGCATGGTACAGAGAGGAGCCTTGAAGCTCCAGTACATTAGCACGGATGAATAGGTTGTTGACGTGTTGACTAAGCCTCTATCTCGTGTAAAGTTTGAACACTTTCAAGATAAGCTTGGTATAGTCCGAAAGGACCCTCCCTGAAAGGGGGAGTATATGTATTCCTTGCTTCTGACCTAGCTATTAGACGTAAATAAATATGAGTCATGCTTCTGACCTCGCTGTTAGACGTAAAGCATGACGTCGTGTGATCCTTGCTTCTGACCTCGTTGTTAGATGTAAAGCAAGATGAGTCACGCTTCTAACCTCGTTGTTAGACGTAAAGCATGACGCCATGTGATCCTTGCTTCTGACCTCATTGTTAGACATAAATCAAGATGAGTCATACTTCTGACCTCGTTGTTAGACATAAAGCATGACGTTGTGTGATCCTTGCTTCTGACCTCACTGTTAGACATAAAGAAAGATGAGTCATGCTTCTGACCTCGCTGTTAGAAGTAAAGAATGACACCGTGTGATCCTTGCTTCTGACCTCACTATTAGACGTAAAGCAAGATGAGTCATGCTTCTAACCTAGTTGTTAGACGTAAAGCATGATGTTGTTGATTCCTTGCTTCTGACCTAGTTGTTAGACGTAAAGAAAGATGATTCCTCACTTCTGACCTCGTTGTTAGACGTAAAGTGAGATGTTGATGTGTTCCTTGCTTCTGACCTCATTGTTAGATATAAAGCAAGATGAGTCATGCTTCTGACCTAGTTGTTAGACGTAAAGCATGACATTGTGATTCCTCGCTTCTACCCTAGTTGTTAGACGTAAAGCGAGATGATGATATTACTTGCTTCTGACCTAGTTGTTAGACGTAAAGCAAGATGTGACTGACATTGAGCTACTAGCTTATCAGCTGTGAAATTGAGCCAGTGTAGTACTATGATGTGCCAGCCTAGTGTTGTGATGAAGTATCATTTTTACTGATACATATTTGATGCAGATGATGATAGCATTTTTTTGAGAATGATGATGTTGTTGATGAAGAAAACTTATGATGACTCGTAAATGTGCTAGACAATGTTTCAAGATGATATTGACGATACTGTCCTCCAGATGCCACTGATGATGCAAACCTCTCTCGCCTTGATGCTGATGAAGAATACCCTTCTTGTTAAGGGGGAGTGTTGAAATAATGTAACTGCGAAGAGCATTCTTATTATTATTGGATTAAATCCCCATTACGGATTAATCATGTCATTATTATTGTTGTTGTTATTGGATTAATCCCCATTGTGGATTAATCATGTTAGTAATTGTATAAGGACCAAATCCCCTTTTGCGGATTAGTCATTGGACAATTACAAAGGGAAGAATAAGAAGTTGGCCCCAGCAGTTATCATGGAAGACCCAAAATTAATTAAAGGTGGTTTTACCCACCCAGAGTGAGAGGTCGGCCCTGCCAGTTGTGACCTTTCACACGTGCCAGTCTTGTATAAATAAGAGGCTAGCGCCTCACTTCAAACACATGACTCACTTGCTCATTTCTCTTATGAGGCAAGCTGCAATTACCATAGAGAGGAGAAGAAGAGTGGCGCATCTCTTGGGGAGGACTTTCTGTATTGGTTTGAGTTATCTCTTGAACATTGTATAAGCTATTTATGATAAGGAAGTTTTTGCTAGGTTTTCTTCCCCTAGAGGGTTTCCCAGGATAAATGTTGTGTCTCGTGTGAATGTGTATTTCTCAGTGATCTTGTTCTTATGATGCTCTTATATATTGAAATGCAAAGAACTATAATAATGGCATAAACATTAGCATAAGGCTGGGAGGTTCATGGAAGGTATGCACGTAGTCGGTGCACTACAATTAAGAGATAAGTATCATTTCTATGTTTAATTGTTAATGATATATTTTGGTGCATGTCTCTGATTCTGATAGTAATATCATGTGTTTCACTGCATATATGTTTTCATGTTATCTCTTCTTATTTTTGTTAAGTTTATATGTGATTTATTCCACAAAGAGCTATATCTTCCTTTGCATGGAAGGTCTATGTCTAGGTATGGACAATTTTAATTACCTATAACATAGCTTGAGACCGTGTGTATCTAAGGTAGTGAGGTTTGGCCTGCAGGTGGTGGGGGGACATTATATCATTGATATGTCGTTATGTCCTTCCTCTGAACAGACCGTCGACATATTCACTGAGACCTTCACTGGGATGAATTTTCAGAGTTTGTGGGATCGTCTTGGAGTGAAGAACATAGTTTCCTAGAAGCTTCCTTTTCTTCTTTTGAAGCATTTTCTTTTGAGGTAGGGTTTTGTCCCCACGTAGTTTTCCCTCTTTCGTCATTTTTATTCAGTTTTCATTAGTTGCATTGTACATGAGTTCCTATTATGGACTAGTTTCCAGGACTCATTTTTTATTACTCCATAGTGATGTTCAAGGGGAGTGTTGGAGATATTTTTATTTTAGACCATCACTATTATGCNTCATTTTTATTCAGTTTTCATTAGTTGCATTGTACATGAGTTCCTATTATGGACTAGTTTCCAGGACTCATTTTTTATTACTCCATAGTGATGTTCAAGGGGAGTGTTGGAGATATTTTTATTTTAGACCATCACTATTATGCATGCATTCCAAAGAAAAGCTCACTTCTTGTTCACATTTCCTAATTATGGAATGTTCTTTCCTATATCAGTGTATACCATTCATTCATTGTATGATCATTGATTAGCTCTGTTAGAACTCTGTAAATTTTGTCTGGCTGATAGACAAACGATAGAGGTAACTGTTTCAATGAACTTTAGAGTTGGGAACTAGCCTGCTCAACTCAGAGAGGGATCTCTCATGTCACTTGATATTTCTTTGGTGATCTGTGGCTAGATTTAGTTTGTTTTTGAGGGGTTTTATGAAGTTTCTGGCAAGGAAGGGGAGGGACACTTGGGGCTATGGAGTCAAAATTTTGAACATGAATGAAAACAATGATTGGATGGTAGAAATCTCCAGAGGATAAAGGCTAAAAGAGGCAATGAATCTGAGTTATAAATTGTATTTAAGAAGAGTGTAGGAAGAATTATAAAAAAAATAACTGCATCAGAGAATTACTGAAATGAATTCTGAATTACCTAGGAAGAAACACGCACAGTTTAAATTTATTAAGCCGAGAGCATCACAAGACGAATTCTAGGCCTTTAACTCTCCAATTTAAACAAAAGAAAATGTAAATGGAATAAAAGAACACATGAAATACATACAATGAAAGAAGACAAAACTCAAATCACCACCATTAGAATTTTTTCATAGAGACTTCAAAAGTTTCTACATATGTATTCAATTCAGCTTCAAAAAATTACAATGGAGTTTAGAAACAACAAAAAGGTTCCCTTGCACTTCTACCAACATTAATTCATTTGGAACCTCTAACACTTATACAATTCGAGTTCCTGCAGTGTGCAACTGATTAAAATAACTGAAATGAAACGTTTCAGCTTCTTCCCCAAAATAGAAACAATTACAAATAAAACATGACACGTTTTAACTGATCTCCTGTTTTTCAGAAGAAAAAATAGGCTTCAAAACACCACCTGTAATTATCAAAACGTAAAATCTGTATAAAATCTAAGAATGGTTTTTGTAGATAAGCCTGTTCTGAATAAAAACATCTCTCGGTTTCTTGAAATTCATCTCCAATTGTCCGGAATATGTGTCACAAAAACATGTCTTGAATATGAAATCATAACAGAAAAATATGGCTCCAATATTCCCTCGAATATCCCAATTCATGACACATGTGTGAAAAATGAACAAGGTTAATGTTCTAGGGTCCGTTCTTGATAATAACCTCCTTTGGATTTTGAACACTCATTCTGGTTCATCCGTAAATCATCCTGTAATTCTCAACTGCTGCGGAAACTGACTGCCACATCCTCTTTGAAATGTCACTTGTGCTTTTTCCAAATCTAATTGTATTTATCCATATTTTCCTTAAATATTTAGGAATAATATAGCTGAATAAAAATAATTCCCAAATATTTTTTATCCTTTAAAATTAAATTTCCATAATTTAATTCATGCCCATGGTTTTGAAAAACCATTTATTGCTTGCTTCTAGTGG
The DNA here is from genome assembly GCA_009831015.1 of Picea engelmannii. Classification (NCBI taxonomy): domain Eukaryota; kingdom Viridiplantae; phylum Streptophyta; class Pinopsida; order Pinales; family Pinaceae; genus Picea; species Picea engelmannii. The sequence continues at coordinate 44,693 of ML818680.1, read as the reverse complement.
TTTTGAAAACCATGTCTTGTTTTTCCCAATTTACCATTTCACTGTAAAAAACATTTCATGTTACCATTTCACTGTGAAAAACATTTACTGTGTCATGTTTTTTCCAATTTATAGTTTCACTGTGAAAACCATTTACTGGTTTCTTTGCCATGGTTTTGAAAACCATGTCTTGTTTACCATCTTTGGTAAAATACTTTTGATCTTCTTCTTTTACTTCTCTAAAACCTTTGGATAAAATAATTTCCAAGTCTTCCTTTCATGTGCATCTTTCCATTTAATTCTTTTCCATGGAACTAAACATTAATCTCTTTAATTTGTAAAATTTAAATTTTACCTCTGTAAAACCTTTTCACCGTGAGGGAGAATTTCATTTATTGGAACTTCCATAATTATTATTGAAACACACTCCTAGAAAAATGTGGCACATAAACCATATGATAAATGGTTGCATTTCTTATATCGGGCTTGGGATGGAGTGGTTTAATCCACACTACTTTTACCCTCGATATTCACCATGTAAAGTCATGTCTCTCCAACAAAAACCATCAGTTTACATATGGGCCTGCCTTCTCATAATTAACCTCCATGCTAATTATTTGCCTGATATGTATGTACACCCTCCATCCATCCTTCGAATTTTCCACATTATAAATTGAGATTTGTGCCCATGATTTGACATGATGCAATAAATTAAATATTGGATCAAATATTAATATAAATATTTTAATATAAAAATATTTCTATTAATAATAATAAACGCTTTTTCCAATTTCTAAGGACTTTGGGCATATGAGGCTTAACACATGACTTTATGGATAGGATAAGGGTGCTTAATAAAAGGAATATTTTTTTTTTCAACGATAATATGAAAATAATGGTAAAAATGAATGAAGTGATGGAACTAAGGGATTTAGATAAGAATTAAGGCTAGGTATAGGCTTGGGATATTTTCTAATTTTTTACTCATGGAGGACATGACTATTTTGGATGATCAGTTGAGTGAAGGATTTAGGTGATGGGATATTGATGGAGCTGGTGAAAAAGTTCTAAAATCTGAGTGGAAAGATAACACAAGGACAAGATGCTTTGGGAAAAATTAATGCAAATTAGCAGGTGATAACATAGGCTCCAACTGGGGATGTTATCCTCCCTGTGAGGTAGAAAATAACTCGTACACCTAGTGCCTGATCTATTGGGTTTCTCCCAAAACATGTGTGTGTACCCTGCTCCGACCTGTCACCAATGGTTGTTGAAAACCAAACTCTACACACTGCTCTCAACTAAATACTGAACACTGAATACACCACTAAAATCTGACTGTGCACAATACTGGAAATCCAAACTGAAAAATGCTTGACCAACAAGCTTATTCAAACACTCCTACCTACCCTAAAAATTCTGAAATGAATACTCAATCAGATGATGCTAAAGTTCCAGTGCAACCAATCAAGCAATTGGCTTCCCGATTTTCCTCTGCTCACATTTTTCTTAAGCATGCAAACAAATGTAAAAGATGGCAGCTGAAAACAAAGATTGAATCCAAAATTTGAGCTTATGAGTGAAAATTCATCCTTCACTGATAATTGTAATAGGATGGCCACAGGATCTTGAAAACCATGAAAAATTATTTCTTCTTGATGAACAAAAACAGAAAGACAAGCCTCTTTCATAAGTGTTTGTTGTTTTTTCTCTATTTCTTCTATTCTAAGAACATTTTCAAATGAAATGGAAGAAATAGGTTTGTGTAATATTCCATGCATATCAACAAAAGTATTCATACATTCTTGAACATCTTCAAATATGACAGCCATATTATGTGCATCAAGGATATCCTCTTGTTCACCAAACAATTCTGATTTGGTTTTATTAACCTTCTGGAAGTTTGCTTGAGGATTGTCATTTTGACTTTCAAATGAATGAATGGAAATAAATTTTTGTTCATAATCTTCTTGTAAATGTGAAAATATAACATCATGAACTATTTCACAGTCTAGAGTTCTCATGGATGTATTTTCAAAACCATGATTTTCAAATGAATCAAATAAAACAATTGCCTCTTCATTATCTTTCTGTATTTCTGATTGAAAAGTGGCATACATTGTTTTGTTGCTTTCCTAAAACTCTATGTCATTTTTTTGTTCACTACTTGAAGTCTCCATAGATGCAGTTTCAGAATCCTCATCCATGTCTAGGCCACTTAGAATTTGAACAACCACATCATTCACAGGGGAAAAAGACAACTTTGAAACACTTTGTCTTGTTGAATATCTTTATCAAGTTCATGAGAAGGAAAATGAATTTTAACAACAATTTCTTGATCAATTTCATCTTCAGCCAAAAGAGGGGCTACTATTTTTTGTTGGTATGAATTTTCATAAATGGATTCTATGATTTCATCATTCATACACTCTTCATAATCTCTCCCACAATAGAGCTAGATAAACAACAATATTGTATCAATACTCAATGACCAAACGGACCCAATTCCTCTTGACCTTTATTTATACATTACAATACCTGATTGATAGCCTTAGGCCAAAACCTAAGTGCCAAAACCCTAGATACCAAAACCCTAGGTGTCTAAAACCCTATTTCAACTTGACCCGCTTTTTCCAGGCTTCGCCAACTTGCCTTCCATTCCTTCTTGCGTGGTGCTCCAAAGCATCCAATGGTGGATTTTTCCACTTTATGAGTTGTCCTCGATCCATATTCCTTGTTGATATATCATCCTCAATATCCTCATCTAACGGATTTCTTTTCCACACTTCGCTCCATATTTTCTTCTCTTTTGCTTACTTCGACCCAGTGACAGTCACTGTGTCTCCCGCGAAGCTCGCTTTTTACCTTTTCTTCCTTGTACTTTGCTTCCTTCCATAACCAAGGGCCAACAGGCCCCCAACACTCACATGTGACTCATCCCAAGGCACTTTGAATCTGTTTTCTCTATTTTTCTTCAACTTGGACTGCGCAGTGCAGCCTTTTCTTTTTTCTTTGTGCCTCCTCGCCCTTCTTGTGCAGACTATATTTTTTGTGTTTGGTACCCAGTTTCAACTGCACCTAGTACCTAGACCCTTTTCTCCTTGCTTCTAATGAGAGTTGTGAGGCATCTGGTTGTCATAGTACAACTTCAGCCAACCCCCATTCACCAATCCTTCCTTCCATTTTCCATTTAATGTCTTTAGCTATGCAGCTCCTCCTTCTGTAACATAAACGATCTCATATGGTCCAAGCCAATGCGTTCTGAACTTCCCAGGTTATTTTATAAATTTACTGTCATACACCAGCACTAAGTCACCTTACTTGAATGCCTTCTTCTTGATGTGCCTGTCATGATAGGCCTTCTCTCTTCCCTTCTGAATTTGTTGATGGAAACCAACAATGAATCTGTCTTCTTCCAGTTCAACCAATTGTGCAAGCCTCTCGCGAACAACGCCAGTATCATCCATGTCTGTAAACGCAACAATCCTTAATCTTGGTACCAAATATTCCATTGGGACAATAGCTTCAAGACCATAAACCAACTTGAAAGGGGTCTGCATTGTTAATTTCTTGCAAGTGGTTCTATAGGCCCATAATATAGCAGGTACTCTTAGATCCCAGTCGTCCCTATTCACACTGCAAATTTTTGTCAATGTTGTCTCCAAGATCTTGTTGAATTCTTCAACCATTCCATTTGCTTGTGGATGGTAAGTGTTAGAAAAATAGGACCGCGGAGAAATAAAATAAAAAAAGGTGGAAACAAAACATAGAAGATACACAATACAATAGAGACACAGATTTACGTGGTTCACCCAGTGTGGAATACATCCACCAGATAAATTGACAGGTCCTTCCTTTATTATTATCCAGCAAATGAAGGGATACAACCTATAGAAAAACCTGTTGTAACTTTCTCTTCTTTCTCTCACAGTCTCCTCTCTCATAATACAATACTCACCATCATGCATAGACACAATACATTTCCCTCATAACAGAGGGTTGCCTTCTAGGGAAAAAAACCCTAACATAATTTCTACCGTTAGATCTGTGACCTTATAATGAACGGTCCATATTTACAATGAAATTACAAAATACATTTACAAGGCAATTTTTCCTTTGGAGGCTTCGCCCCCGAACCCCTCAGACCTCACAGAGGGGGTACCCCCCCTCTGCACTCCCCCACATGGAAGAGTGTACATACTTATGGGGTGTAAAGTCTTCATGGGGTATAAACATGGTTGAAAGCAAGGACCTCTGAATAAGGAACATAATCAGGCTCCACAACCAACAATCTCCCACTTGGAGACTGATCTCAACAACTCCACCGCTATTGTATATGCTGGACTCTGAACCTTCTTGGACATGGAAAATTTCTCATCTTCATCTTCATTATTGAAGACCAACTGAAACTGAGTAAGAACTCAGTTTCTCTCTGGTTACTCCCTTTGTTAACATGCCTGCGGGATTCTATCTAGTGTGTATCTTTTCCAACTTCAAATGTCCATCTTCCAAGGTGGATCGTATGAAGTGGTACCTCAACTGTATATGCTTAGTCTTTGAATGGAAATTTGAGTTATTTACAAGATGAATTGCACTGTCACTGTCACAGTACAACCTGTTATTCTCCTGCTTCTTTCTCAATTCCTCCATAAACCTTTGTAACCAAATCATTACTTTACTAGCCTCTATAGCAGCAACATACTTTGCCTCTATTGTTGAAAGTGAAACAACCTTTTGCAGTTTCGAAATCCAACTTACTGTTGTTCCACCTATAGTAAAAACATACCATATGGTGCTTCTCCTGCTGTCTTTATCACCTGCCATATCTGAATCAACATATCCCTGTAGAAAAGTGTCTGAACCTCCAAAACATAATGCATGAGTAGCAGTACCTCTCAAATACTTGAGAATCCACTTTACTGCCTCCAATGTTCTTACCTGGATTGTTCATATACCTGCTCACAACTCCCACTGCATGTGCAATATCTAGTCTCGTGCAAACCATTGCATACATCAAGTTGCCAACTGCTAATGAATAAGGGACCCTGGACATGTATTTTATCTCCTCCTATGTCTTGGGACACATTTCCTTAGTTAATTTGAAATGGTTGGCCAAAGGTGTACTAATTGGTTTTGTATTCTTCATTCTAAACCTCTCCAACACCTTCTCTGTGTACTCACCTTGAGACAATGTCAATTTGTGATTTTTTTTGTCTCTTGTTATTCTCATGCCAAGGATTTTCTTTGCAGCACCCAAATCATTCATCTCAAATGAATTGGATAATTTTTTCTTGAGCATATTTATATCCTGCATATTAGACCCTACAACAAGCATGTCATCCACATACAATAGCAAGATAATATAGCCTCCATTTTCTAGCCTTTTAAAATAAACACAATGATCAGAATGACATCTACTATAACCCTGTTTTGTCATAAACCTGTCAAACTTCAAATACCACTGCCTTGGAGATTGCCTTAGGCCATACAATCTCTTCTTCGACCTGCATACCAAATTCTCCTTCCCTTTGACCTCATACCCCTATGGCTGTTGCATATAAATATCTTCCTCCAAATCCCCATGGAGAAAAGTTGTTTTTACATCTAACTATTCAAGATGCAAATATTCTACTGCCACAAGACTTAAAATAGTCCTAATTGAAGTCATTTTAACAATAGGAGAAAATATTTCATGAAAATCTATACCTTTCTTTTGTGCAAACCCGTTTACAACAAGTCTAGCCTTGTACCGCTTTTCTCCTCCATCTTCTTCCTTCAACATGTAAACCCATTTATTCTGCAATGCTCTTTTTCCCGCAGGCAATTGAACCAAGTCCCAAGTCTGGTTATTTGCCAAGGAATCCATTTCCTCTTTCATACCTTGCTCCCACTTCTTTTTGGTGTTTACCTGCATTGCCTCTTCATAACATTCTAGTTCACCAGAATCAATCAACAATAAATAATACAATGAAGGAGAGTATCGTTTAGGGAGTATACTTAACCTGGTAGATCTTCTAACAACACTTGCAGGTGTTTGAGGTACCTGTTGCTCCTGTTGTTGTACATTTTGATTTTCAAGTTCCTTTGGAATTTCTTTTTCAGTGATCTCATCAAGCACTGTGTATTCTTGTTTT
>ML818680.1:6325-38480 GCA_009831015.1 Picea engelmannii | reverse complement strand
AAGTTTTCAAAAAAGAATAGTTTACCTTTTTTCCTGTCCATTCCTCCTCTGGAATTCTACCATCCAAAGAGCTTGAAGGTCCTCTATTTATTAAGTAAACAACAGTATCTACAACATCTTCCCAGAACTGTAAGGGAAAACCGGCATGCAATCTCATACTCCTTGCACACTCCATGATTGCCCCGTTCATCCTTTCTGACACACCATTTTCTTGTGGTGTTCTTAGAACTGGCTTCTCTCTACGAATCCCATGGTATGAATAGTAATCATCAAAATCCTTTCTGCAATATTCACCTCCATTATCTAATCTGATACACTTCAAACTTTTTCTGTCACATTCTCAGCTAAAGCTTTCCATTTCTTAAAAGTATCAAAAACATCATATTTTTGTTGAATGCAATAAACCCAAGTTTTTCTAGTTGCGTCATCAATAAAAGTAACATAATAACAAGAGCCACCAAGAGATGATTCCTGAGTTGGTCCCCATACATCTGTATGCACAAGCTCTAACCTTTCATTCTTCTTTTCTTTTACGACTCTGAGAAATCTGACTCTCTTTTGTTTTCCATAAGCACAATGCTCATAGAAGTCCAAATCAATTTGTTTAAGATCTGGCAGCAAATTTATTTTGTGAAGTATTTGCATACCCTTCTCACTCATGTGTCTCAGCCTATGATGCCACAGTGTTGTATCCACTCCTGTAGAATCTAAAGAGATAGAAGAGTCAGTATTACCAGTACATAAATACAATGTACCTACCTTCTCTCCTTTTGCTATGACCAATGATCCTTTGATGACCTTCCACGTATTATCTATAAATATGGATACAAAACCTTCACTTGCCAACTGCCCTGTTGCAATTAGATTTTTCCTTAAATCTGGAACATGTCTTACCTCTTTCAACAACCATTGGTTTCCATTAAGTTGCTTTATTTTTACCTTTCCCATTCCAACAATTTTGCATGGTGCATCATCACCCAAATGAACCTGTACAAAATCACCTTGAACATAATCTAGAAAATGTTTCCTATGGGATGTGGCATGAAACGAAGCCCCTGAATCTACTACCCAAGACTCAGAAATATTATCTACAGAAAGAATCAAATCATATTGTAACACATCACCTGTTACATTTGCTTCCTGATTTCTCTCTTGTTGTCCATCTCTTTGTTTCTTTGGATCTCTGCAATCTTTCTTTAGATGCCCTTTCTTCCCACAATTTCAACACTCTATATTTCCAAGTCTGGATTTGGATCTGTCCTTCCTAGAATTCTCGTTGTTCCCTAAGCCCTTTCCTCTATCCTTTTTTCTTCCCCTGGTCTCCATGTTCAATGCATTACCTAATGTCTCACCTATGTTTTTCCGTCGCATTTCCTCACTAAGGATAACACCAACAACATCATCAAATTTTAAAGTAGTTGAACCAGAGACAGAGTTACTTATAGCCATGACCAAGCCATTCTAGATTTCTGGCAATGAGCACAAGATTAGAAGAGCCCTAACCTCATCATCAAAGTCCACTTTTAGAGAACTTAGTTGATTCGTAACCGTATTAAATTCATTTAAATTATCTGCAACAGACCCACCTTTTGACATCTTCATATTAAATAATCTCTTCATTATAAATACCTTATTAGACACCGAGGGTTTTTCATACAGTTTGGCCAATGCATCCATCATATCCTTTGTTGTCTTTTCTTTCAAAATATTGAAAGCCACCGACACTACCAAGATCAGCCGTATCGTTCCTAAAGCCTTTATGTCAAGAATCTCCCATTCTTCATCCTTCGTGGTCGTCGGCTTCTTTTCTACTCCACCCAATGGTAGGAATAGATCCTTCTGATATAAATAATCTTCCATCTGCATCTTCCATAACTGGTAATTTTTATCGTTAAATTTCTCGACCCTAAACTTTCCATCTTCCAACATTGCTCCCACTCGAACTAGGAACCCTCTTTTCCTGCGAGTTACCTTTCGCTTTGATACCAGTTGTTAGAAAAATAGGATTGTGGAGCAATAAAATAAAACAAATGCAAAAACAAAACACAGAAGATACACAATAAAATAGAGACACAAATTTACATGGTTCACCCAGTGTGGGCTACGTCCACCAAAGAAATTTCCAGGTCCTTCCTTTATTATTATCCAGAAAATGAAGGGATACAACCTACAGCAAAACCCATTGTAACTTCCTCTTGTTTCTCTCACAGTATCCTCTCTCAGAATACAATACTCGCCATCATGCATAACCACAATACATTTCCCTCATAATAGAGAGTTTCCTTCTAGGGAAAAAAACCCTAACATAATTTCTACCATTAGATCTGTGACCTTATAATGAATGGTCTAGATTTACAATGAAATTACAATATACATTTACAAGGCAATTTTTCCTTCGGGGGCTTCACCCTCGAACCCCCCAACCGAGGGGATAGGCCCTCGAACCCCGCAGAAGGGGGTACCTCCCCTCTGCACTCCCCCACATGGAAGAGTGTTCATACTTTTGGGGTGTAAAGTCTTCATGGGGTATAAACATGGCTGAAAGTAAGGACCTCTGAATCAGGAACATAATCAGGCTCAACAACCAACAGTAAGGTGTACTCTTCTGGTGGTGGACTGCAAATTCTTTAGTGAGGGCTTCAACTGTCTTTTTTATGAAGTGTGTGCCTTGATCACTCATAAGGATCTTGGGGCATCCAAACCTGGTTATTATGCCATCAAATATAAAATGCGCAGCTTTAGTTTCACCACATTCCTTGACTGCTTTGGCCTCATCCCATCTGGTTAAGTATTCGGTGGAAGTAATAATGTGTCTTTCTCCTATGTGCTTTCCTGGTGGTTTTATAGGTCCCATGAATTCAATGCGGTGCTAATGGAATTTCATCTCTTTGGGATGGTTTTCCAACTCTCTGGCATACATCACATGCTCTGGCATAATCTTTAGCATCTATGTGTAAGGTAGGCCACCAAAGGCTAGCTCGGAGAACCTTCTGCGCAGTTGCTTTCCCTGCATAATGTCCTCCTATGATTCCTTCATGAGATTCTGCAAGGATCAGTGGGCCCTCTGTCTCCATAATGCATCCTCTTAGTATCTCATCAAGTCCCATCTTGTATAGATGACCATCGATCAGTGAGAAGTCTGCAATGTGCACCACTAGTTGTTTCTTTTGGGGAATTGTATACTCTCTAGGTGCCATTTTTGTTGACAAGAACTGGACTATGTCTATGAAGTAGTCATAAATATTTCTAATGGAGAGAAAATGTGCATCCGGTAGTGTATCCTCCAAACTAGTGGGTTCTTCGCCATGTTGCAACCTTGGCAAGTGATCAAGGCCCTTGTTCATTCTTCTTGTCTTGACTATGATTTCAAAATCATATTCTTTGAACAGCAGAATCCATATGCATATTCGCCCCCCCCAACACTATCTTGTTGACTAGGTACTTCAGCGTGGAGTGATCTATGAACATTTTAAAGTCTCCTCCCAATAAGTAGTGGCAAAATTTTTGCAGCGCACACACCATGGATAATCCTTCTCTCTTTGTAGTTCTATAATTAATTTCGGTTGTAGATAGCTTCCTGCTAGCGAAAGCTAATGGATGGTTGATATCCCCTTCCCCAGGTTGTTCCAGTACTGCTTCTAATGCAATAGAAGATGCATTGACATGCACATGAAACTCCTTGTTCCAATCTGGAAAAACCAGAATGGGCGCAATGACCATCTTCTGTTTCAGTGTGTCAAAGCTCTGTTGGCATTCGTCTGTCCAGCTGAACTGACAGTCCTTCTTCAAAATATTCTCCATCGGTGTTGTGATTTGAGCATAGCCTTTAATAAATTTTCTGTAATAGCCAGTATGTCCTAGCGCAGTGCGCAGTTGTTTGACTGGAGCAGGTGGTGGAAAATCAACTATAATTGCAATCTTTGATGGATCAACCAGCAATCCCTGCTTCCATACAATATGGCCTAATAATACTCCAAATGGTGAGAAGAAGATGCACTTCTTCAGATTTAAAGCAATTTGACACTACCTGCATTTATCCAACATTAGCCTTAGACATTCAATATGATTTTTCAACAAACTAAACACAGTCCATTCATCAAAATAGGCTTCTGAAAATTTATGCAAAAATTCTTTGAACGCTTCGACCACCACCTTGGAAAATATGGTTGGGGCATTCTTCGATCCAAATGGCATCACTGTGTATTAGTAGGATCCCCATTTTGTGGAAAATTTAGTCTTGTGGTGATCCTCCTTGGCAATCTGGATCTGACGGTATCCTGAAAAAGCCATATGTAAAAGAATATACCTCTTGGCCTCCCACATTGTCTAATACTTCATCAGTGAATGGTGTAGGGAAAGGATCATGCAGACAGGCATCATTCAACTTCCTAAGTTCCACACATATCCTGATTTCTCCTGTCTTCTTGTCTTGTACTACCATAGGGTTAATCCACTCCGACTCTTCGACAGGTTCAATAATCCCTACATCCAACATTCTATCGAGCTCAGTCTTCACTTTTTCCTTGTATTTTAGGTTCAATCTATAGGGTCGTTTCTTGAATGGATTTGCATCTAGTTTCAAAGGTATTATCATCTCTCCCATAGGTCCTTTGATACCCTTCATATCAATGGACTTGGTCAGAAACAAGTCCTGATATTTGTGCAACAATTCTGTAATCTTGTCAATGGTGGCAACATTCCAGTAATCTCATACATTGGCAAGCGTCGGTGTCTCCTCTGTCTCAATGTTGACATTTTTTATATTGATGGGATGAACAATAAATTGTATCTCAACTCCTGGTCCTTCCACATCTTTGTGGCCTTCTGTTTCAGTGATGTTTACCTTCCTGGGATTGTCATCATCATCGACATTGATGTTCTAGCAACTCTGCAATTTCTAGAGATGCGCAGTCCATTTGTCCTCTTCTTGTTCCATAGGGACGCTATATGCCTCTTTGAATACCTTATGCCTCACAATCTATAATTCTTGGTCTACTAAAGGATGTTCACTTTCAAATAAAAAGGTGGTTACAAAATTCTGAATCATACCTTCCCAATCTGTAGTGATGAGGAGCAGCTCCGCTTGAAGGTACCAATTGATAGGGGTCGTGTCCAGCATGTTAATGAATATGTGCACCCATTGTTCTCAAGGGATGTCACTCCAGGACTCTTCGTAACTTCACACATGTTCCTTTGGGCAACTTCGACCTATGTACCTTACTTTGTAGCTTACTGCTTTTTCTGAGAACCACGCTATCATCAAGGTTCAACATTGTGTCCAGTCTATGATGTTGCTTTTATGTGTCCCCCACCATCTTGCTGGTGTGGTTTTCAAGGAATCGTCCATAGCCAAAAGCCTATGTTGTGTTGGTATGATTGCTTCAAATTCCGTCAAGAAAGATTCTAAAGGATTCAAACCATCGAAGGTAGGTAAGTTACTTATGGTTGTACCAATCCAGCGAACCTCTCTAGTCATTCGAGCACATCTCCTTGTGGATACTTCATACATCTAGTTTTGTCAGTTCTCCAGTGATTCTTCTAAATTTGATGAACATGCATTGTCACTTCGCCAGCTCAGATTCCCATCATCTATAGGGTTGATGTAATCCTCTTTTCTGGATGTCATCTTGTAGATTTTTTCCAGTTCATATGCATGATATTCTTCTCTGATGGGTTCTGTGTATCACTGACCCTCATCTGGATCTAAGGGTGCAATGACCCTAAGGCCATATTTTTCAAATGTCATACATCTTTTCTTGAAATCGACAACAGTGGAATTATCAAAGGCCCAATAGATTCCTAGCAATGCAGGGTAAGGGCAGTTGTCATCAACAATTTCAATTACCTCAAAATTTGCAAAGGTTCTAACTCCATCGATGTCCACAGGGACATGCTCCAATCTTCCAAATGGGATGACAACTTGTTGATTAGCCATGTGAAGCCTGATAGGGGAATAGGTCATCTTGGGTTTTCCCATTAGTGCCCACGTTTGCTTCGTCATGACATTGACCTACAACCCTAAGTCGAGGACCACATAGTCTATATCATACTCTCCTATCTGAGCATTCAAGTGTAATTCTTTATTTGTCCTTCTCTTCTTACCAATTTGGTGTACTACCCTATTTAGTAAGGGGTCTACTTTTCCTAGCTCATACTGTCTGATTAAGTTCTGTAATTCTTGTACAACATTTTCATCATGAATCAACTTAATACAAGTGTATAAAAATTCTATGAGCTTACTTACTTGTTTTCCCTATTTTGGCGAAGCCGACTAATCAAATGCGTGAGGCATTCCATATTCTCTTATTACTAGTCATGTCTTTGATGAATATCCTTAACCTCCTTTGAACTCTTTTCTTTCCTCCTCAAATATCTGTCTTTCTTTCTTAGCATCGAACATTGGGGTCTTCTCCACAACTTTCCTTACTCCGGGGCCTTCTGCGATCTTTCCTTGGGCTGCTTTGTCTTCTCCTATAGCAGTGCCTCCTCGAGAGATAAAAGAGACTCTAGGGTTTGTTCCACGAGGTTCAGCATATATTAGTTGTACTTATGGGTTCTGTTGAGGTCCTCGCCTTTCCTAAAGCTTCGCTAGCAGTACAGGGCATTCCTCAATAACATGATCGAAGGAGTTGCAATAACTACAAGTGGTACAAGGGTTCTAGAAGTCCCTTGCTAGATGTCCTGGTTGTGTGCAATTATAAAATATTATTTTTCCTTGGACTCGACCCATACCTCCTCCTTGTCCTCTTCCTCTAAATCCACCGTGAGGATTGAAGTTTCCTCTTCCCAGGGAGTTATATTATGCATTGTTTCCTTCTTGATGTACTTCACCTTGGATCTTGTATATGTCTCTTGATCTTTCATGCATGAGATTGTAAGCTCTACAATATCTGTCATCATGCCCTACTGATTTACAGAATGTGCAATACAAGTTCATGGGTGTCTGAACGTACTTCTTCATGTAATAGCACTCACTAGGGCAATGTCGAGTTCTGCATACTTCCCACCAGGGTAATGTGACTTGCTTCAAAGGGATCAGAGCTCCAGAAGCCAAATATTTGTGAAACAGGGGACAGTGCTCCTTGTCATGGTATTTTGATTTTCATCTGATACACCAGATGTCTTCCCTTTTGTATTTTCCTTTGTCCTTTTTCATGTCCTTGACCTGCAAAGACAAACTAGTTATCTGACTCATGATCTAGCTCATACCTGAGCTAGATTCTCCCATGGGGGTTGATTCAATATTCATAGTGATCTCCAATGCTTTTTCCTGCGAGGCAATCTTCTATTTCATCAGTGAAACTCTAATATGTGGTAAAAGAGTAGTGATAAACCATTCTTTGTTCTTCTCGTCCAGGATCTTGAAAGTCAGTCGGCCTGTTAGGGTCTTGAATCTCTTATCGAACTCCCAAACAGGTTCGGCTACCTTCTTCTTGATCTCCTTCATCTCTGTAATACATTGTGACTCTGAATTATGTTTCTTAAACTCTGCAATCACCGCGTTCTTGATCTCATTCAATGGTTTAGGCTGCGCAAGTCCTTGGACAAGCTTCATGTATCAACTCAACATGTGATCCCTCAGCATAGTGCTAAATTGTTTTCTTTTAATAGCTTCGTCAATGATGTTTTTAATGTTCCATTCGGCCTCACATGGGAACCAGTGTTGATCAGGATATTCAGATCCATCTCCTCTAAATATAGGGAGTCTCATCTCATCTGCCATGGAGTTTCCTAGATTTCTTGTCTGAGTAGATGTTAAACTACTAGTAATAGTGTTATGAGGACTCTGGTGCTTCTAATTATTCTGATTACTTAGCATTTCTAAAAAAATAGGAGGATTGATATTACTTACTTCAGTGGTCTGCACAGTTCTTGATGTTTCTTTCTTGTCCTGGTGAAGTTATTCAACGGATTCTTCCTCTGCCCTAGTGGGTTCTGAGTGCTTTTCGTCTGTCAGATTTTCCTCTTCTCCACTGTAGAAACCCTATTCCCCGTAGTTTTTCTTAAATAGGTTCTCAAGGTGAATCCCTCTGAATAATTTTCCACTGTGCGTATGTCCAACTTCTGTGTTGTCGTCGCTGTCTAAATTCCTGAACATTAGCCTTTTTAGATCCAGCTGGTCTACTGTATCTTCAAGATATGGTTTTCATGCAAGAGAATATTGATTCTTAACTTCAAAAAATGCAAAACATTTCCTCTGGGTCCTTTGAAAAATTATCTCTTGGCTTGGCTATATGACTCTACTCTGTCAATAGCAAATTTGGTGATATACCCTCCAATGGTACTATCAAACCAGTGAACTACCATTCTGGATACGACGTTTTAAACTCTCTTAACCTTCTAGATCAACGTCGACATCCAAACCACAGGGGGTCTAGATCTGATCTCAAACTGGGTATCATCTAATCTAGCCAACCACTCAAACAACTCCTTATGGATTCCTTCAAAGAAGACCTCGTGGATGTCAGTGAAAATGTATCTTTGTAGCCAATCTTCAGTACTCAGCTTAGGGTTTTTGTTTTGGGCTTTCGCGAAGTCCCTCTCTTGATCCTCTATCCACTTTTTAATCTTTTTCTTCGATGGGAACCACCTTGACATTCCCTCAAGAAGATTTTGGTCCCAACAACAGAACCATTTTTTGGCATAGGGGTAGACCTGAGGTTCACTCCAAGAGCGCACCAACAAGCCCTAGCTATTGGCCCTTTCGAAAACACCTGCGAAGCAGATGTTGTCTCACCTAAAGCAGCTATGAGGGGGTTATAGGACATATATGTCTACAACTAGGGGAATATCAAGTGGATCTAGTAGAACAACAACACAATATGCACCTATCACTTATCAAGATAGATCTACCCTGCGAAGTTATAGATCCGATCTAACACAACAATGTAAATAACAAGATAACAGTAACAGAGATCAAAGCATCAATAACACATACACAACGTGAGATCTACGTGGTTCACCCTCTCTCTAGGGCTACGTCCACAGAACTGTGCTTATGATTTATTAAGGAAAAGCATACAATTCTTGTCTGCGCTCTCAGCTAGCAGATCTTCTTTCTTCTCTCTCTTTCTCTCCCCTCTCCTGCGCACCCATCTGGAGGACTTGATCTTCACACATAGATGAAGATCTTAAAATACCATAAGGCTCTCTCTCTCATCACTTCTCTCTCTCAATACAATAATCTCTCCCACAATAGAGCTAGATCAACAACAATATCGTATCAATACTCAATGACCAACCTGACCCAGGTCCTCTTGACCTTTATTTACACATTACAATACCTCACCGACAACCTTATGCCGAAACCTAAGTGCCAAAACCCTAGGTGTTAATGGGTAAATTGGTAGATGCAGATATGAACTAATCCCCCTAGATCCACCTGGATCTAGAACAAAAGAAGACGGAAAAATACACTTTCCCTAGATTACGATCATTGAATTTAATTACCAAAGGAGGAATAGATAATGTACCTTATGAATCGCTTCCTTATGTCTTTGTTGATCCTGCTTTGCTCTAATGCTCTTGTGAGATCAGATCTGTAATAACACAAATCAACCAACGTGAAAGAAGCAATAGTGAAATTCAATGACAACCTAAACATGTGATCAAGGAGTCATGTAATAAAATATCAATCATTTTATGGGAAAGAGACATGCCACCATATTATATTAATGAAAGGTAGAAGATACAACCAAATCGCCTTGATGTCACAAGTTCCCTTTCAGTGGCCCTTCATTTTGACACACACATACATTTTCTCTGATATTTGCATGAATATTCCTCTCAAAAAATTGATAGATGAATGGAGACCTCAAGCATCGCTTGAAATAGGATTCTTCACACAAACTTGAATCTATTATCTCTTCAGTCTCTATGTTTCTTTATGCTTGTACCTCTAACCTTTTCTATGAGAATCCTATCATTATATAGGAGAAGCTGAAGTGGTTAAAGAGATGAGGATGATCCCATCAAATCAGAGAAGTCAGTAGGATCATAACCATACGGACGCCACCTCATATGTCCAGAAGATTCCACTTCTAGAAGCTACTAGAACTTCTTTCCTCTTTTAGTTTTAAAGCACCACCAAGACCTGCCTATATAGCAGCCTGTGGAAATTCTGTGGGATGGCTATAGTGAAACACATGGAAATAAAGGATTTCCACACTGTGTAAAGGGAGCAGCCCACGGCGGCCTTCCAAAAATGCATCTTGCAAGGGTGGAAAGAGGTTTCTTTTCTCAAGCAAAAGATTATATTGGGAACCTGAACACATGTTTATGTAATCATCATTGGGGTGACCAAAATAATGTGTAACAGAATTCCCCTGAAAGTACGAGGCTGGAACTCGAGGTAGCCAAAATACTTTGTAAAATAAGCGTGTATGTGTCAAGAACTAGGGGCGCACCAATCAGGAACCTGTAAACAATCAATCATTTGTACGACATCACACCATGTCTGAAGTAGGCTTGCCCATGTTCAGACCATAAATGATTGAAATCATAAATGTAGGTCATGGCCACCATTATACAATGTGGATCCATGTCAACAAGATTCTGCATAGCCACAAGGAATACATTGTGGTCCATGCATCAACAACTCAAGTATGAACACAGAAATGAGACATATAAAGTGGATCTATGTGTCAAAACAAATCACAAATGCTCCTTCGCAACCTGGACCAAAAATGGTGAAGTCCAGGGTATTCAATCCATCATCCGTTAGTATGATTCTAGTCATGTGATTACAGATGTTGAAGTTGAATGTGAATAGAAACCACTTTATTACCAGTCATTAATGAAAACTATTAACAAGTGCGAGGGAAATCACCATTGATGTCAATGACTCCCAAGGTACTCCAGTAGAATCCAACAAGTGTGAATAAATGAGTTGAAGTTGAACACTTGGCAGAATCTCTCGATCAGGGATCAATGATGTGGATCCACTGTCAAAAGCAAAGAAACCTGCCATTGAGGCATGCAGGATCTAAGGTACTAAATAATTTCTAAGTATTTTTATTGGATAATGAGATGAATTCGACATGAAAAGACTCATCACAGGAGGGCCTTGATGTATCCCCCATCAATGACATGAAATAAGTAACAGATTTAGGGTGGAGAAAAATACATATGTGACATGGGACTAACACAGGGAAGGCCGACATGGTAAGAGTGGACAATTGCAGATGGTTGACTTGATAGAAGGTTCTGTTTGAACTTCTCTTGAACATATGAATGACACGACAATGATCTTGGCAGTGTTGACTCAAAGATGACCCAAGATATGAACTTACAGAAGGTCATACAAGAGACAAACGGATTACCCAACCCAGATTCAAATGACAAAGAGGGGTGTCATGTTCAAGAACGACGCTTACTGCCATCAATACAAATACAGAGGCAAATTCCTTTCCCAAATTTTCCCCCACCATTTCTGGAGAGAACCTCTTTATTTTTACGCAAGCTTGAGGAGGATAACATATGATTGTCAATTTAAGTTCATCCTTCGAACGAGTCCCTCAGAGTATATTTAATGAACCCTAAGAAGGAGTGGTTCGGTCCCGTATGGGTCTGTCGATGTTTGTTTAACGAGTCCAAAGATAGAAAACTCGAAGGTTTTTCATGATTATAGAGTCTGGAAAAACACTTAGAAGAGAACTCTCTCAGTTCCTTTTTCATAGAATAGTTTGACAAGACCAAAAAAGTGATAAACTATCGCCCATAAAACGTTTTCTTCAGATACTTTTACGAGCGTGAAAAGAACAAGGTCGCTCGGCAATCTTTTCATTTTTAAGGAGCATGAAAAGAGCTTAAAGATTTCTCCATAGGTTTCGTTATTTTCGTGTTACCATGATGAGTACGAAAACATGACAAAAGTACACTCGGTTACGTTCTCATTGGTTTTCAAGCCCGAGAACGAACAAAGACTGTGCTCGAGGTTTTTCTGAAAAACCCTAAAAAGTAATTGTACATGTGACGAAAAATAGAATAAATCACAAAAATGTCCATAATTCGTTGTCCAAGGTCCTAAATTTCTTCCTGCAAGGACAAAAACGCTTAAAAGACCTTTAGAGTTAATGGGTTTTTGACTAAAATGTATTTATATAAAACAAAATATTAGAAAAAATGATAAAAAAGAAATAAATAGAAGTAAAACGTCTTTTTCACCATTTTATTTTCACTTGGTCAAAAACTTACCAAAAAGCCTTGTTTTTTACCTCAACTTCGACGACGGATTGTGGAGGCCACGGGATATCATTCAACGAACGGATTGCGTAAAATATTTAAGCATCTCATCTCCTATCTTTTCAATGGATTAATTTTTGTTTTTGATGGTAAAAAATCAAGATTGTTTGATGATTTGGGACTGCTAGTCATGCGCTGGGGCCGTTGTGAGTGGCCTATAACAGGACCTGCGGAAATCAATGATTTCCGCAGGTGCGTTAAGGCGTGCTCACATAAATTCCACACTATACTTGAAGTTTAATCGTGGAGGCCGGAAAACTAAAAAGAAAAGTGAACGTTGACTCAACAAAAATCCCAAGAAATGTTGAAAAAGTGTGCTAAAGATCTTCTATGTTTCCTATGCAGGTGTTTTCTTTGCAAATATGTTGGAATGGAGAGAGCGTGAGAATGAAGAAGATGATATTATGGATTTAAATGATTCGGGGATGGTGAATGCACTCCGGCAATGTGGTCTATTAAAAAATTTCAAATTTCAGGGCGTGAGAGCCCAATGGAGATTACTAGAATACTTGGTTCATATGTGGGATTCAGAACAAAAAGGGTTCCATGTGGGAATTCATGTCCTCTCTTTGGATATTGAGGATATTTATTTCCTGACAGGGTTGTCATGTGGTGGGGCATGCGTGACTTTGACAGGTAGTCGAGGTGGGGGATTGCCCATGAGTGAGTACATTCGTCGGCATTGTAAACTTGATGCCGAAAGACGTAAAGGAAAAGTAGCAATTCAAGGTGTGAGAGATTTGACCCTCAGGACCATCCTTTTTACTGTTGCATGGATGGCATGGAGTGCTTTTCCACACATGGCACCCCAAAGTTACTTCCAATATGCTATTGAATGCTTGGAGCCTCAAGTATTCAATTGGTGTGACGGTGTAGTACATAGCATAAAAACTCAACTCACGAAAAGAAAGAATGGGGACCTCAAACAGTTCAGTTATGGGTGTATTCTAGTATCTTTCTTCCTATAAAGAGTTACACACCTACCTGCAGGTGGAATGGGGAATACCAGCCCTGAGATACCCATGAATGAAAATATGGTGTGATCTAATGACACAGCATGTGGAGGGCTAGATTGTGAAGTATGATGATGCATTCTTCAATTGGTTGGGACCGCAAATCCTGATGATTGATGATTATGCTTATGTCGGTCTAGACTTTCAGGATGATCCACATTTGGTTCTCCCTGAGGGATCTCAATGGGGAGATCTAGGTAAGAAAGGCATTTGTTTTTTACAATGTTTTTATGAGTTTTTAAAATATTTGATGTTTTTGTGTTTCCAATAGAAAGACTAATAAAAAAATTTGATCATGCAGATGTAGGGCCACACCGACCCTCGGGCTCTTCTCCTATTTAGAGGTGAGGAGAGGCACACGTAGTATTTGGATGGGATGCCGAGGATTATTATGCGATAAAGCATAACTTGGAAGGATTGACGGCATACATCCCTGATATATCCATCAAGGAGATCCTGAGGCATTATCAACACCATACTGTAGGCGTATCCGGCTCACTTAGTCGGTTACTATGTAGGGTAGAAAGAGCAGTAGTATGCTATCGCGAGAGGCATCCATGATGCCATTTTGTAGGGGCCATGGGCTCTATATTTTGAGATTTTGATCTTCGAATGAAAACTCTTTTTGTAAACATTATATCATTATATATATATACATGAGGCTTTTACTGGTTTACTCTGATTTTTGTACAATATGTGAAATGTGATTGGAATTACAAATGTCTCAAATGTCTGTCTAATACATAATTAGCTAGAGCATCAGTTAATATATTTAGACATCTAGGAATGTGTTGATATTCAATATAATAGAAATGACATTCCAAGAGGTGGATTCGTAAATATACCCGTAATAGAGTAGGGCTTCGGATAGTATAGACATTGTTTAACTGTAGTACTACTAGATGTGAATCAAGTCATTTAATGAAGCAACGAATCCTAAGAGAAATAGAACTAGTCAATAATTCGATGACTTCGCTATACTCTGCTATATTATTGGTCGCTCGACCGATACAAACACCTTGTAGACAAATAAGTTCGTTTGAAGGTGCATAAATTGCCCAAGCAACATAAGCTAAATTTTGGGTACTACGGCTAGCATCATTGGCGAAGCCAATGTAAGGTAGCGAAAACACCGACATCTGGAGATCAAACACAACACAGGGTAAGTAGTCAGGGGTAAAATTCAAATAGCAGAAACACACTAAAGTAACACACAAGAGTATGATATAGTAAAAATACAAGTGCTTATGCAGAGATAGGATAAGCGTAGTACTTCTTTAAGTAAATCCCATTTCTGGGTTCACTCAAAGGAATGTCATCATAATATACTAACTTGTATGCTCCCTTCTCCAACACTCTTTTAACAATATAAGGGCCTCGCCACATAGCCTCAAAATTTTCAGCTCCTAGAAAATCACGATCTTGTTCATAGAGGAGAACTAGATCACCTTTATAAAACACGCGTGGATTGACATGTTTGTCGTATTGGGATTTTATGCATTTCTTCTAGGTTTCAATAACTAGGGTGGCATCGCGACAAGTTTCGTCCAATTGTGTAAGATACAACAGACGTTCCTCCTCAGCAGAGGTGTTTGGGAGAAGTTGGACAACGAGTTTTAATGATGGAATTTCACATTCAATCGGTAGAACAACTTCTAAACCGTACACTAATTGGAAAGGTGTAAACCTCGTGGCTGACTTCACAGATGTCCAATAGGCCCACAATGTTGAGAACAACATCATGTGCCAAATCGTTTTGTGAATTTCGATAATCCGTCGAAGCATGGTAATAAGTACTTTGTTTATTGCTTCGACTTAGCCATTGGCCTGTGGATAGTAGGGGGTTGAGTTTTCATGTCGAAGACCCAACTTTTCCATAAGCTTAGATATCATAAAGTTTCAAAAGTGACTACCATGATGGGTGACGATAGCATGTGGGATTCCAAATCATGTAATAATGTGATTGAAGATGAATAGGGATGCAATTTTACCCATGTTGTCGAATGTAGGCATCACATCGACCCATTTCATGAAATAATCTATGGGTACAATAATGTACCCATGCCACCCATCCAAGTGAGGGTTACATGTCATGAAATCGATGCCCCATTTAGTGAAGGGTTCAACGGAAACTACAAGATGTAAGGGAGTGGGGTGAGATCTTATTTTGTTATTGTATGTTTGGGAAGCATGGCATTTTTGGATAGCAATAATACAATATTTGAATAAAGAAGGCCAAAAATACCCAGCTCGTAAGATCTTTTGGGCAATAGCATACCCAGACATGTGACCACCACATGCTTCAGAATGGCATTCATTGAAATCTTTCTCATCCTCATCATAAGTGAGACATCGTCAAAAAATGGAGTCAACTCCACAGTGATAAAGAGTATCACCGAGGATGATATACTGACAGGCTTGGTAACGTATGTGACGACGGTCAGTACTAGACAAATCAGGCTGAAAAGTCTGAGTCTGGAGATATATAATGATATCTCCATACCAAAGGTCATCGGAACTAATCAGAAAAAGGGTTTCATCTGGTAATGAATCCTCTGCTACATTTTATGTCTCAGAACAGGGAAGGTCACATATCAATTTAGAAAACACCAAGCATTTCTTAGACTTAGCACGTTGAAACTCTAAGTCAAACTCCTAGAGTATCACAATCCATTTGGAGTAGTTTCCCCCTAGCAACTGGCATGTAAGAATGTGTTGCATGGGGTTGCAATCAGAAATCACAGTGGTCTTGTGTAAAAGGATATAGTGTCGGAAACGTTGGATAGCTTGAACAGCTGCCAAGGCCAGTTTTTCAACATGTAAATACTTGGCTTCGGTATTCGTGAGACTCTGACTCAAATAATAAATAACATGTTCATTGTGAGAATCGTCTTCTTGGACCAGAACCATGGCGATGGTCGAACTGAAGCAGCGAGATAAAGGAAATAATCTCGACTATAATCGGGCGGGAAAAGTAGTGGGGTACAGGTTAAAGTCAATTTCAAAGCATCAAATTCCTTGTTGGTAGTGGTGTCCCATACAAATTCAGAGCTTTTCTTTAATAGTCGAGTAAATCTGAGCATTAACTCAGCATAGTTTGGGATAAAACGACGTAGAAATTTTGCCTTCCCTTGCAAACTTTGTAGCTGGCAAAGTGAAGAAGGAGGAGGGACATTGAGAATGGCCTCAACCTTCAAAGGATCTACCTGGATCCCTTGACGTGACACAATAAATCCTAAGACTCGGCCAGACTCTACACAAAAGACACATTTGTGTGGGTTTAATCGTATACGATAGAACCGACAGTGAAGGAAAATGGCTCGGAGTTGGGCCGGATGATCACTACGATGCATGGAATGTGTTGTTAGGTCATCTAAATATGGTTGTACAACATGCTTAATATCATGGAAATCATAAGACATGGCATGTTGAAATGTGGCACCGGAGTTCTTTAAACTGAAGGGCAGTTTCCGATAGGCAAAAGTTCCCCAAGGACAAATAAAAGCAGTTTTGTGTTGATCCGCGGGTAAGATGTTGATCTGATTATATCCGGAGAAAGCATCCATCAAAGAGAAGATTTCACTTCCAGTGCAATCGTCAACGATTTGGTCAACGAAGTGGGTAGGAAAGTTGTCTTTAGGACAAGATTTGTTGATATCCCTATAATCAACACAGACATGGATCATACCTTGTTTCTTGTTAACCGAAACTAGATTGGATACCCAATCAGTTAAAGCCACGAGATAAATAAAGACATCTTTAAGAAGTTTCTCGACTTCAAGCTTGATAGTGGCGACTTTGCGGGGGTGGACTGGGAGAATTCTTTGCCGGACGAGTTTAGCGTTTGGGTATGTCTTAATTTCATGTACAACAATATCGGGGTCAATGTCGGGCATCTCTTCATAGCTCCACGTGAAGATGTCATGAAATTCTTGGAAAAGTGACTTATATGTGACAACTTCATTGGTGGAACATGAAGCTCTGATATGGACATTTTCAACAACTCCAGGTTTGATAGAGATGTCGAGGGGGATGGTGGGTGAAATGTTTCTTAAGTTCCCTTCATATAACACATCATGTGTGGAGTCGAGGACCGAAGTAATAATGACAATGGTCGACAGGGTCGAAATCCGTTGGTAACTCTCGAGTGTGTGTGGTTCCAGGAAGAGAATGGAACGATGATGTCGATCGTCCCAAGGAGTGTCTTCAATGGAAATAACTGACATGATCATCTCATCTATGGGAAAAATCACGTGAAAAGGATCAGGAGATGAATCACTGAGAGAGGGGGTAAAGGGGGATGTCAATTGAATGGCTTGATAGGCCGATTCAATCGAACTTAAAGGTATCTGGTCACCATAGCAGGAATAATCACCAGGTTTGAGTATTATCCATGGGCCAGAAGATGAATGGGTTTCACGAACGGAGGTGTAAATCATGTTGATCGAGGCAACCAGAGGTGGTGGAATTTCGGGTGCTGGGATTGGGAATGTACCCATCAGAGTGGAATATTTTAGTAGACCCACACTGACATTCTCGTATCCAGGGGGTGTCTTTGCAATGAAAGGCATGTTGCTAGTACGTGTGTCAGAGTTGAAGAAGGCTAGTTGGTCTACGGTAACTACCTTTCCTTGATGTGGAAAACGCACGATTTGGAAAAGAGTAGACACGACTGCACACATAGAATTGATCTAGCTACGACCGAGTAGAAGGTTGTAATAAAGAGGTATGTCAAAGACCTCAACTTCAATGTTGACCGGTTTTCCTTCTAAAGTAATAGGCAACAAAGGGAGGACATCGTAGGGATTAAATCCAGACCCATTAAAGGACATGAGCATGTTGTTTGATTCAGTTAAGGGAGGAGAGTCGATGTCTTTCCATCAGACAATGGACATGGCACACGTTGAGGCACCCTCATCAATAACTGTTCTACAAATGTTCTTGTTGGAGACAACAACTTGTATTTGAAATGCGAGCTGAGGGGGTAACCTTGGAATGTGATCTTCCAAGTCAAAGATTATTAAATTTTTATTCGTAGGGTCGATTCCACCAATATATTTCAATAGTGCCTTCCATTGTTTAGGAAAAATATGAAGGACTTCAAGGGCTGACCTCATAGACGGTGCTTGTGCGAGATATTCCACTATACTATAGTTTTGGGAAACACGCGCATGAGGATTGAAAGAAAACTTTTGGACCACGCCCTTGGGAGGAGGGAGAAGGATTGTGTTAGGGTTCGGTTATTCAAGATGAAGAGGATCGTTGGAAGGTGGATCTGAGGGAGATTGTTGAACCAATGAAGGTGGTATATCATCAACTTTCTCCTTGGAGGAAGGGTAATCTTTGGCACGAGTGGTAAGTGTGATGTCATTCTTCTTTGAATCACCATTACACATAAGTACATAGGAGGTGGTGGAGGAAGAAGGTTGATCATGGATGACCAATTGAGCCTGTTGTTGAGAAAGGAAGGGTTGAGACAAGACGACAGGGGTAGGAGGTTTCGGGGTCCCTTGGAGTAACTTCGTGACCTCAACATGTCTCGGACAATCTTTCGTGTAGTGATCATCACCATAGATAAGGAAAGGATGGCGAGGTTTGCGTTTATCCTTATATTCAGCAGGTTGTGTCTTGGTCTTATCAGATTGCGGGTTGTTATTCTTATCCACCTTATTCCTACCCTTCCCTTTTTCATATTTGTTCTCACCAGTGGGAGTCGATTGAACGATGTTCACTTCCGAAGTTTTACCGGTGGGAGGGGTGGGCATCGGAGCAGTTTGAGCATTAGAAGCATGGGATTTGGGTGTGGTGTCAGAGGTCTGTGCAGACTGAGGTTGAGTATGGAAAGTAATTATCACACCATCAGTGGGATGAGAAGATGTGATGCAGGAGCATCGCTCACTCATCAAGCGAGCCAGCACATCAAGCAGGAAAGACAGCTGGACAGTGCCTTCACAAAGTTTTGAAACACCTTGATATTTGTTGCGCCAAGAATTAATGTGTTGATGTAATGAAGCGCACTTGTAAATTGTAATGGACCTTGAGAAGATAAGCTCACGTCCTTAGGTAGCTGAGGCATTTAATAGTTTTAATGTTGTTAGATAGGAATTAATTGTAGATTTGATAGCTGTAGAATTCGAGAGGGAAAACGGAATATAGGCACCCTCCCTTGTATTATTGTAATTATTCAGAATTATTGAGAACATGAGCAAGAGAAGAGAAGAGAAGAGAACTTGTGGAGAACACCCATGTACAGATTGAATTAATAGAAGGGATTCTTAGATTCAGCTTCATGGTTTGTGTTGTTTCTCTGTGTTGATATTATGCTCATGGATGTTTGATTTCTGTCTTGCATTTGTTTTGATATGTTGTGTATATGATTTCATAGTTGATTTGGAATCTGTGAGAAAGAGGAGAATGAGTTTCAATTGTTTCTCTGTCTGAGCCAGGAGATTCCTGCATAGAGTGCAGTGGAATTCATCCGCATAGAGTGCGTTGATGAGGTTAGACAGTTAAACTCTCATTCTCATCTTCCCAGAGTTAAATTGGGTTATTAGAGCGTGCAGGAGAAGTGCAGGCAAGATTTGAAGTCTCAGTGGTGATTCTGAACTTAAGAGAGTGGAAGATTCCTATTGCAGGTGAGCGCACGGAGTCTGAATAATTTGACACTTAGAGAGTTGTTGAAGGTCGAGCACATAGAGGGTGCGAAAGGTCTCTGAGGGAATCGGAGTCTACAAGCTCAGGAGGGATAGTTCCTTCTTGATACCGTAGGAGAAGGACCCAGGAGGGGCTCGAATAGTAACGGAGCTTTGGAGTGGGAGAAATCCTCAAGAAGGAGAATTGATGGCCAGGGATCACTGTGGAGAATCGTGAAGTCCCGCTGACCATCAGATTGCGGAGAATTTGTGGGGAAGTTAACCCAGGAGCCACCGCATATCGGCATATTGGCGTTTGGCGAGACAAGAGTTTTGAACTTGTTTGAAATCGCGATTGATGATTTCTCGAATCGACGAGAGCCATCGATCAGAGCAGGTTCACGTGGCACAAGATCCCAAGGAGTCGGGATTCGAAGTTTGGCAAGGTTTGTGACCTTGTGCACCAGGAATCGCGAATTCCCGAATCGCGATTACCCGATTTGTGTGAGTGGGGAGACAGGTGTCAGGTCGCTAAATCACACCCTGAAGCATTGACAAGTGGCATCAGAGTTCAGGGTTCGGAGATTCGAGGAGCGAGTGAATCGCGACATCACACTCGCCGATTTCCCGACAGGGAAATTCCCGACCAGAGTGGGAAGCGTTGACCCTTTGACCCATCAGGGTTCGAGGTTTTGATTTGTATGAAAACACGATGGAGAGTTTCGTGAAATTGCGAAACCCGATTTCCTGATAGGTGAAAGGGAGATCGTGGGAAGAGACTACTGTGGGTGAAGGATTCCTGACTGGGAATCTAAAGAGAATTTACGTTCTTCGGGCTTGAGTGAAAAGGAAGGTCCTGGTCAGAGCGGGTTGCCTCTGAGGGCACGACTTGCATTAGAGTGGTATCAGAGCCCGAAATCTTGTTTGTATATCTCATGCGAGAGAAGGGAAGGAGAAAGGGAAAGCACTCTAATACACACGACTTGCGTCAGAGTGGTATCAGAGCGGGAGTATCTTTTCTTTCTGTAGAAGAGACAGGGATCATCATGCCGCCTAGAAGAGAAAGGCAGTCACCTGATCAAGAGGACAGGGACGCCCGAAGAAGGGGTAGGCCGGCAGGGAACCCAAAGATGGAACGCCAGATGTGAGATCTCCGAGCAAGGCTTGAGGATATGGAGACTGCGCAGAGACGCAGAGCTGGTGCAGGAGAGTTCAGTGATTCTGAGGTGGAAGAGGAAGCTGGACACGAAGAAGGAGTCACAGCAGAGGATGCCTCAACGGAGCGATTAATCAAGGCCATTTCCAGGATGAGCTCAAAGACCAAGATGGACATTCCCGTCTATGAGGGGAGTCTAGATGCAGAAGAGTTGCTAGATTGGATCCGAGAACTCGACACCTACTTCAATTACGAAGACATCGAAGAGGACAAGAAGGTAAGGCATGCTGTTACCAAGCTAAAAGGACATACAGCCTTATGGTGGGATGAGTTGCAGGCTAATAGGCGCTGCAAAGGAAAACAGAAAATCAAGAGATGGGATAGGATGATCACTAAGATGAAAGCAAAATTCATCCTCGGAGATTACCAGATCACTCTATTCAAGTGAATGCAGAACCTGAGACAGAAGTTAATGATGGTGAAAGAGTACACCGAGGAATTTTACAGGCTCAACATTCGAGAAAGTCATCGGGAGAGCGATGATGAGAATGTGGCGAGATATCTGAATGGTCTGAGGTATGATATTCAGGATGAGTTAAGCATGGTTACCATCCGAACAGTTGAGGATGCGTACCAGATGTCTCTAAAAGCCGAGGAGAAGCTGAGCCGCAAGTAAGGTCAGCGAGGGCAAGGCAGGAGTCAGCCCAGAGGCAAGGCAGTTGTCCAGAAAGAATATCAAAAGCCCAAGGAGGAATGGAGGAAACCTCAGGGTAAGGCTGAAAGAGGTGGAACCTCACAGAGGCAACAATATGCTGAGCCGAGGAGGCAGCATATAGAGCAGGGAGGAGAGTATGCTGACGCCAACACTTTTCCTCGTACCAGAGATAGGGGAAGAGGCAGAGGAGGAATTATCACATGTTTTACATGTGGAAAAGATGAACATAAAGCCGTGGACTGTCCAGATAGGAAAATGGGCAGAGGAGAAACTCACATCACTGAGGCGCAGAGGCGTGATGCTGAGAACGAAGATGCAGACAGCGGAAGATCGCTTGGGATGCATAAGGTCCTTTTGACACCTGAGAAAGAGGTGGAGGACACATCTCAGAGAACCAGACTGTTCAGAATGACTTTCAATACCAAGGGCTAGAAATGCAAGGTCATAGTGGACAGCGGAAGCACCGATAATATCGTTTCAACCGATATGGTGGAAAAGCTAGCGCTGGAGATGACAGATCACCCAAGTCCATACAAAGTGTCATGGCTACAGAAAGGACACTAGTTATGTGTTACGAAACAATGCTTGGTTGAATTTAAAATGGGTGAATATAGGAATAAAATTCTGTGTGATGTCATTCCCATGGATGTCTGTCATGTATTATTGGGTAGACCATGGCAGTATGATAGAAATGTTGTTCATGATGGGAGGATGAACACATACACCTTGGAGAAGGATGGGAAAACACACACATTGCTTCCGTTAAAGGATAAGGAAGTGAAGCTGGAAGTAGCCAGCACAATACTTCTCATGAGTGGGAAATAACTTCTCACAGAGATGGAGAAGAATGAAGATCCACAATTCTTCGTTGTCAGGAAGCCGAGAATTGTCCTGACAAGCACAAGAGTGGATGACTTGCCAGACGAGATTCAGGAACTGCTGGGAGAGTTCGCTGATATCATCGTGGACGAACTACCTCGTTCGTTACCACCGATGCAGAGTGTGAGTCACCACATAGACCTCATTCCTGGAGCAAGTTTTCCGAATAAGGCCATGTACAGGTTGACACCTCAGGAGAATGAGGAGGTCAAAAGGAAAGTGCAGGATTTGCTGGATAAAGGACTAGTCAGAGAGAGTCTGATTCCATGTGTTGTTCCAATAGTACTAAGTCCGAAGAAGGATGGAGGCTGGAGAATGTGTACAGACTCCAGGGCGATAAACAAAATCACCATCAGGTATAGATTTCCACTGCCGAGAATGGATGATCTAATGGATTGCCTGAGTGGGGCAAATTATTTTTCAGAGATTGATCTCAAGAGTGGATATCATCAGATTCGGATGAGAGAGGGAGATGAATGGAAGACAACATTCAAAACAAACGAGGGTTTGTACGAATGGTGGGTCATGCCATTTGGCTTGACAAATGCGCCAAGCACGTTCATGAGGCTGATGAATGAAGTCCTAAGGGAATTTATTGGCAAATTTGTGGTCGTATATCTGGATGACATATTGATTTTTAGTAAGACCAAGGTTGAACACTTGAAGCACTTAGCCATTGTGATGAAAAGAATGCAGCAGGAGAAGCTGCTGATCAATTTGAAGAAGTTCTCATTTTTGCAGACAGAACTCATTTATTTGGGTTTTGTGATTTCGGTGAATGAATTGAAAATGGATCCTAAGAAGGTGGAAGTAATTAGGAATTGGCCATCGCCAAGGAATGTTTTTGAGGTAAGGAGTTTTCATGGTTTATCTAGTTTCTACAGAAAGTTCATTCAGAATTTCAGTGGAATTAGCGCCGCAATGATGGACACGGTGAAGAAGCGACATAAAGTTTTTCACTGGACATTAGAGGCTGAAAGGAGCTTCAATCTGTTGAAGCGGAAGATAACAGAACAACCAATTCTAGTGTTTCTTGATTTTCAGAAAACATTTCAGGTGAAATGTGATGCCAGCGGGTATGCTGTTGGAGGGGTCTTGAGTCAGGATGACAGACCTGTTGCATATTACAGTGAGAAGCTGGATGATGAAAAACTGAAATAATCCACATACGATAAAGAATTGTATGCCATCATACAGGCATTAAAGAAGTGGAGGCATTACTTGATACCCAAGGAGTTCGTTTTGTATAGCGATAATCATGCATTGCAGTTTGTGAGTCAATAGGAGAAGTTGAACCAGAAGCATGCGAAATGGGTAGAGTACATGCAAAATTTTACATTTGCGATCAAACACATTTCAGGAACTTCTAACAAAGTGGCTGATGCTTTGAGCAGGAAGCGTTTGTTGTTGCATGAGTTCAGAGTCAAGACGCTGGCTTTTGAAAATCTGAAGGATATGTATGCAGGTGATGCAGATTTCGGAGAAGCATACGAAGCAGCTGAGAATCCAGTTCTCAGAGATCAGAGTCCTTGGATAGACTACCTGATCCAAGATGGATTTTTGTTCAAAGGAAATCAATTGTGCATACTGAACTGCTCCATGAGGGAGAATTTGGTAAAGGAAAAACATAGCGGAGGCTTAGCAGGTCATTTTGGACACGACAAAACATTCGCGAAGCTGAGCGAATCGTATTTTTGGTCGGGCATGCAAGAATATGTAAAGAGGTTTGTTGACAGGTGCCAAATTTGTCAACACTCGAAGGGTCGAAAGTAGAATGCAGGGTTTTATCAGCCATTTCCCATACCTGAGAGACCATGGGAGGCAATTAGCATGGACTTTGTGTTAGGATTGCCAAGAACACGGAGAGGGGTTGATTCCGTCTTTGTGGTAGTGGACAGGTTTTCGAAGATGGCACATTTCATTCTGTGTCATAAGACCAGTGATGTGACCCACATCGCAAACTTGTTTTTCAAAAAAATCGTCAAATTGCAAGGATTGCCGAGAAGCATAGTCTCGGATAGGGATACCAAATTAATAGGCCATTTTTGGAGGACGCTATGGAAGAAGCTAGGAACTAATTTGGCTTTTAGTTCGGCTTATCATCCACAGAAGGATGGGCAAATAGAGGTGGTGAACAGAAGTCTGGGGGATTTATTGAGAATCTTGGTGACAGAGCACCATAGCAGTTGGGACCAGATATTGCCACAGGCAGAATTTTCTTACAATGACTCTGTGAATAAGAGTACAGGAAGAAGCCCATTCCAAATTTTGTATGGGACACAGCCGAGGGGATTTTCTGAGCTCGGGGAGTCAGGACAGGCTGAAACTAGAAGAGCGAATGCTGAAGAGTTCACTGAGGCAATGCAGGAACTTCACAGTCAAGTAAAGCAGCGACTGATGAAATCAAATCAGGAGTACAAGATCAGAGGCGATCAGTGGAAGAGACAACTTCAGTTCGAAGTTGGTGACATGGTTCTGGCACACTTAAGGAAGGAAAGGTTCCCAAGGGGAACATATAACAAGCTCAAGATGAAGAAAATTGGGCCATGCAAAGTCCTGAAGAAATTCGGGGAGAGCGCATATGAGCTTGAGTTGCCAAATGGCATCGGGATATCTCTGATTTTCAATATTTCAGATTTATACCCATACAGGGCTGGAGAAGCAGGAACTGGAGTTGAGGAACCAGTGGTCGAGTGGTAGAAACAATTTCCAGCTGCACAGAAGCCTCAGATGGAGTGCATACTGGATAAAAGAGTAGGCAGGAAGACCAGGCGGAAGCAGTATTTTGAATACCTGGTGAAATGGAAGAATCACCCAGTGGAGGATGACAGCTGGGAGACAGAAGAAGTTATACAAAAGCATGGCCAGACTGTGCAGGAGCTCATGGACAGGAGCCCATGAAATCTTTCGAGCCGAGGAGTATGATGCAGGAGCATCGCTCACTCATCAAGCGAGCCAGCACATCAAGCAGGAAAGACAGTTGGACAACGCCTTCAAAAAGTTTTGAAACACCTTGATATTTGTTGCGCCAAGCATTAATGAGTTGATGTAATGAAGCACACTTGTACATTGTAATGGACCTTGAGAAGATAAGGTCACGTCCTTAGGTAGCTGAGGCATTTAATAGTTTTAATGCTATTAGATAGGAATTAATTGTAGATTTGATAGTTGTAGAATTTGAGAGGGCAAACGAAATATAGGCACCCTCCTTTATATTATTGTAATTATTCAGAATTATTGAGAACAGGAGCAAGAGAAGAGAAGAGCAGAGAACTTGTGGAGAACACCCATGTACAGATTGAATTAATAGAAGGGAGTCTTAGATTCAGCTTCATGGTTTGTGTTGTTTCTCTGTGTTGATATTATGCTCATGGATGTTTTCTTTCTGTCTTGCATTTCTTTTGATATGCTGTGTATATGATTTCATAGTTGATTTGGAATCTGTGAGAAAGAGGAGAATGAGTTTCAATTGTTTCTCTGTCTGATCCAGGAGATTCCTGCATAGAGTGCAGTGGAATTCATCCACATAGAGTGCATTGATGAGGTCAGACAGTTAAACTCTCATTCTCATATGCCCAGAGTTAAATTGGGTTATTAGAGCGTGCAGGAGAAGTGCAGGCCGGATTTGAAGTCTCAGTGGTGATTCTGAACTTAAGAGAGTGGAAGATTCCTGTTGCAGGTGAGCGCATGGAGTCTGAAGAATTCGACACTTAGAGAGTTGTTGAAGTTCGAGCACATAGAGGGTGCGAAAGGTCTCTGAGGGAATCGGAGTCTACAAGCTCAGGAGGGATATTTCCTTCTTGATACCGTAGGAGAAGGACCCAGGAGGGGCTCGAACAGTAATGGAGCTTTGGAGTGGGAGAAATACTCAAGAAGGAGAATTGATGGCCAGGGATCGCTTTGGAGAATCGCGAAGTCCTGCTGACCATCAGATCACGGAGAAGTTGTGGGGAAGTTAACCCAGGAGCCACCGCATATCGGCATATCAGTGTTTGGTGAGACAAGAGTTTTGAACTCGTTTGAAATTGCGATTGGTGATTTCCCGAATCGACGGGAGCCGTCGATCAAAGCAGGGACATGTGGCGCAAGATCCCAAGGAGTCGGGATTCGGAGTTTGGCAAGGTTTGTGACCTTGTGCACCAGGAATCGCAAATTCCCGAATCGCAATTACCCGATTTGTGTGAGTGGGGAGACAGGTGTCAGGTCGCTAAACCACACCCTAAAGCATTGACAAGTGGCATCGGAGTTCGGGGTTTGGAGATTTGAGGAGCGAGTGAATCGCGACATCACACTCACCGATTTCCCGACAAGGAAATTATCGACCAGAGTGGGAAGCGTTGACCCTTTGACCCATCGGGGTTCGGGGTTTTGATTTGTATGAAAACACGATGGCGAGTTTCGTGAAACCCGATTTCTTGAGAGGTGAAGGGGAGATCGTGGGAAGAGACTACTATGGGTGAAGGATTCCCGACCGGGAATCTGAAGAGCATTTACGTTCTTCGGGCTTGAGTGAAAAGGAAGGTCCTGGTCAGAGCGGGTTGCCTCTGAGGGCATGACTTGCGTCAAGATGTTGGGGTCATTGAGGTGGTCATGGTAGAAGGACGAGGTGCATCAGGGAGAAGATCGTAAAGAGTACCCATTTTTTAATAAACGATATCGAGATACCGGGCACGACTGATCACATGTTATTCTGTGACAACTCCACCCATAGCAATGTATTTAGATATGTCATTCATGAAGGATTTCGTGAACCATTCTACCAATAACTGATCGGGAAGATTGAGTTTGATTAGATGACATATTCATCTCCACTCATGAATGTGATCAGAGATATGAGTGGCTTTACTTTTCTTGAAATAACTCAAAATCTTGGTCCCCATTTCATAATGGATTGGCAACTGGTAGTGAGTGAGTAAATCCATAGATAGGGTATTGAAATCGATGAAGAAGCCTCGTGGAAATTCTATATACCACTTCGCAGTTGAACCTGTGAGAGTTCGCTGAAAAATGCGTAATCGAATAGAGTCATCCATCAAAGATTTGGATGAACACCAAAGGTGGAAAGTCATTACATGATTGTTCGGGTCCTCTCCTGGTTTACCATCAAACTTAGGAATGTCGGATGGTAGTTTGGCAGGTATTATAGGCCACTGAGGAGAGTGATGAATAGGATCATTTAAAATTCTCAACAGATCAGGGAGGTCCAGGGTGGCTAAGAAGGGTAATTGTCTATTCACGTGGGGGTATTGGTGACTTTGGGGAGGATGTCCCGTAGGTATACCAGTAGGACCGTAAGAAGTTTTCATATAATGCGAAGATCCGGGTAGATTCGGTTGTTGGTGTGGAGGCATGTAACCTATAGGGTTTTACTGGTTAGGGTTGTTCCCTTGAACAGGGACATTGGGTTGAGCGTTCGAACCCCAAATGGGATTGGACGGACCTAGATATGGTTGGCTTGTACTAGGGGGTATGAAAGAGCTATCTTGAGGTTGTTTCCCCCCAGTCAGTTGAGGATTATTTTGGGTAAGATAGTTCCAATACTGGGCCAAGGCTGTAGATATGTTATTTCCATAGGGTGGGGTAGGTGGGGGCTACCCTCCAACTGGGGGTTGCATCCCAATTTGGATTTTACCTCCAAAAGGGGATTGTGTTTGGCCCCCAGGGTGAAATTTTCCACCAATAGGAATCTGGTAATTAGGTGTGAAAGACTGGGTGGTTCCATTAGGGTCGGTTCCTCTAATAGGGGATGGATAAGACCCTCTGGAAGGGGGTTGAGAAAGTGTCGGAATAAAACCAGGAACAAGATTGTACCCAGAAGGAGTGGAGACTCTAGGAGTTCCATATGGGACTTGGGTAGGAATGAGAATAGAAGCATTCAATGCATGATATCCTGAGAGGAAGTGTTGGGGTGAGTCTAGGTGAAAGCAGCGTCCCAATGGGGGTTTGGCTAGCCACCGTATTCCTAGTGGGAATAGTCGTAGTATTTGGGACCATTATAGAATGGGCCATATGAAGGGGTATGGTCGAGTTGGGATCCGTCGACTGGGTGTCGGAACCGTCGAACAGATAGGCATTCATAATGAGAGTATGTTCTATATCATATGTTTCAGGAAGCTCATACTCGATGAACATATTGGCACTTGTGACGGCACCAAAAATATCTTGTCTCAAAATGTGAGTAGACCAAAAGGGATACTGACCTTCAGGGCCTATGAACAGTCTGGTTGGTACTGCATAATCTTCAACAATAATATTTCTGGAAGAATTTACCCGAAGAATACGTCTCTCAGAACTGTGAGGGATTCAAAAAGACTCTAGAGAATTAGAACCTTCCACTCGTGGAGTGGCAGTGACTTGGACCTCACTCTGTTGAGGAGAGTCCTCCAATGGGTTAGTAGGCAAGGGTTGAGAACCTCCCAGATCTTCTGGGGGTAGTCCTTGCATTCTACGTGAGCGGCGTGGAGGGTCAATGTTGGCAGAGATAAAAATCTTACAAAAGAAACTCAATGGCCAACTTATGGAAATAAACAACACGTGCTAGTAAAATCTAGGAATCAAAACCAAGCAAACAAGACCTTCCTATTCCAAAGTCACTAGTTGGTGATGAAATCCAACGTCATGATGTCGAGACAAGAAGGGGTTGGGCTAGGGTGGAAAAGTTACATTGACGACCTGCTTAACGGACTTACACCCTCGTGCAAGCTCCCACACATAATCATGGGTATACCCTCCAAGGAGCCCGAATGAGTTTGGCCAACGTCGATTCCAGGTACTGTGAAGAATTACCCCTCCATAGTCACCTTGTGTAAGACCCTAAGAATATAGGTTACTAAAGTTACCACAAACAACAATGATGCCTGAGGGAATAGTCGATAGTCCGATCCACATGCAAGGGAAGGGTATCTAGCCCGAAATCAACTTGAGAGGCTTCCACTCATCATTGTCGGTATACCTTCAAGCGACCATGGTAATACGTGCAATCTCTACAATTATATCAACAAAGAAGGGTGAGTAACTCTGTCAATCTCAATGCGACCTCAGGTTTGACCCTTGTGTGAGAAGGGATTCCAAGGACAAAATGTTGTAAATGGAATTTGATACTCCCTATCACAAGATACTATTGTGTTTTTTGTGCTTTCGATAATGTGTCTCACTTCCTATTCCAAAGCTCTAGCCTAGCTAATGTTGGTGTAAAAGAGCCCTAGAAAATGTTGATAGTTGAATTTTAAAGTTTCGCAATATTATTAAAGGTTGTTGTTACTCAAGTGGGAGACGGGAATGAAACCAATGTTGTGTAAGACTTTGACCCAATAATGCGTAAATAGAAATGAATGATACAAAATTTCATTCGATGAATTCTATCTACAACAGGGAAAAATAATTTTTCTGGAACAATGCAAACTACGATGTACAATTCCCTTTTTGAATGTAGTACCAAACAATAATTAACTATTCGTTCTCTTTCAATATTTCAAATGCCAATATTTTTTGAATAAATGATTGCTTAAAAGACTTAAAAGACTTTAAGAATTTTTTTATTTTTTAGAAACCGAAAACAAGGATGGAACTAAGAAAGGGTAAGCAACCAATGAAAATAAAACACACAACAAGCAGCCAAATCAATCTTTCAATGAAGATAAAAACACAAAATGACAAGAAAAGGTTTCTTCAAATGTGAACAAGAAATGTTTTTCTGATCATTAAGCAATCCAGAAGATGAAACCAACTTACAAATCCAAACCCAAAACAAAATCTTTGATCGAGCAAGCACTCAGACACAAGTCTATAGATTATATCCTTGTCGATAAAAAAAAAAATCGAAAAAAGATCAAAAGAGAGTCATTTGATCTCCAAAATCAATTAAGATCAAGTTGGAACAATCAAAAGCACTCAAGAACTAGTATTAAAATCCCTTTCCAGCTATGATTTTCAAATGTCGTCGCGGGTAGGCAGTATAACGCAGTGTGGAAATAAGTGGTTTTCGTAGCCCAATAATCGTGCAGGTCACGGAAATCCCGCACTGAAACAAACCACCAGGGTGCAGAAATGGAAGGTTTCTACGGACTAGGAATAGGGTGCAGTGCAGATGCATTTCATAAAATAGAAAAAATTTCAAAAAGGACAAAGGGTCTCAGGAGAATTTTAAATCCAACGAGTCTAATTGGATCTCCCACATACTCAGATACTGAAAGAGAATGTAAAAGATAGGCTATGATAAAATGGCCAATGAAAAACCACAATCAAGTTGTCCTTCCCTAGTGGAGTCTCCAATTTTGTTCATGGGTAAATTGGTAGACGCGGACATGAACTAATCCCCCTAGATCCACTTGGATCTAGAAAAAAACAAGACAGAACAATACCCTTTCCCTAGATTACGATCATTGAATTTAATTACCAAAGGAGGAATAGATAACGTACCTTATGAATCGCTTCCTTATGTCTTTGTTGATCCTGCTTTGCTCCAATGCTCCTATGAGATCAGATCTGTAATAACACAAATCAACCAATGTGAAAGCAACAATAGTGAAATTCAATGACAACCTAAACATGTGATCAAGAAGTCATGTAATAAAATATCAATCATTTTATGGGAAAGAGACATGCCACCGTATTATATTAATGAAAGGTAGAAGATACAAATGAATCACCTTGATGTCACAAGTTCCCTTTCAGTGCCCCTTCGTTCTGACACACACATACATTTGCTCTGATATTTTTATGAAGATTCCTCTCAAAAACTTGATAGATGAATGGAGACCTCAAGCATCACTTGAAATAGGATTATTCACACAGACTTCAATCTATTCTATCTTCAGTCTCTATGCTTATTTATGCTTGTACCTCTAACCTTTTCTATGAGAAGCCTATCATTATATAGGATAATTTGAAGTGGTTAAAGAGATGAGGATGATCCCATCAAATCAGAGAAGTCAGTAGGATCGTAACCATATGGACGCCACCTCATATTTCTAGAAGATTCCACTTCTAGAAGTTGCTAGACCTTCTTTCCTCTTTTAGTTTCAAAGAATTGTCGCGACCTGCCTATATAGCATCCTGTGGAAATCCCACGGGCTGGCTATAGTGCAGCATGTGGAAATCAAGGATTTCCACACTATGTAAAGGGAGTAGCTCGTGGCGGCCTTCCAAAAATGCATCTTGCAAGGGTGGAAAGAGGTTGCTTTTCTGAGGCAAAAGATTATATTGGGAACCTGAACACATGTTTATGTAATCATCATCAGGGTGACCAAAATAATGAGTAACACTAGGTGTCTAAAACCCTATTTCAACTTGACCCACTTTTTCTGGGCTTCGCCAGTTTGCCTTCCCTTCCTTCTCGTGTGGTGCTCCAAATCATCCAACAATGGATTTTTCCACTTTCTAAGTTGTCCTCAATCCATCTTCCTTGTTGATATGTCATCCTCTATCTCCTCGTCTAACGGCTTTCTTTTCCGCACTTCGCTCCATCTTTTTTTCTCTTTTTCTTACTTCGACCCAGCAACAGTCACTGTGTCTCCCA
>ML818679.1:84608-109317 GCA_009831015.1 Picea engelmannii | reverse complement strand
GTAAGGAAGACTGCAACCCCATTTGGCTTACAGAAGAGAGAAATCATCAGTGGACAAGAGTTTCAGAGGACAACAAAAGCTCCAACTTTTTTGGGGAACAACTGCTTACTTTATGTGGGGCATTTGACTTAGTCATTTGTAATCAGGTGGCTAGATGGGCGAATTCGGGCAATTTCACCTGCAATACCTACAATGGAGCAAGTGTAGTAGACTATGAAATTTGCTCACATGGCTTGTGTGAGAAAATGGAGGAAGTTTTGATTAGTCAACAACTGTGGGAGTTGAAATCTGATCATAAACCAATTTATTTAAGTCTAACTTGGGCTGAACAACAACAACAACATGGGACAAAAAATCAGCACATCCAACAACCTCCTTCAAAGGGTAGAATTATGTTGACTCAAAAAAACTGTAACACCTTCAAGATAGCACTAAAGAGGTTGTTTAACAAGGAGAAAATTCCATCCTAGGGCCTTCATAGCCATGAGTTAACAAATTTAATCCAAAACGCACTTAGAAAATGCAAAAGAGAAAAAAACAGGACATCTAAAACAAACTACTTTCCGGTTAATGTTTGGTTTGATGAGAAATGAAAAACAACAAGGAAAACCTTGAAAGAGTCAAGCCATAAAGAAATAAGCATAAAATCTTACAAGCAAATTGTAAGAAAGAAGAAAGATGATTTCATGATCTCAAGGAGGGAGTAATTTATCTTCTTGGGGAAAAATAACCCCAAGTTATTTTGGAAGGAGCTTCAAATGAGAAAGAAACAAACGGAAAATAATATCACAGCCTATCAATGGTTCGAGTATCCAAAGAAGCTTTATGAGCAAGATCCTAAGGTGGACCCCCGGCCCCCCCTCCCTTGGTCAACACTACCACTAAGCTCTTCACCATGCAAGAAATTGAGGTGGGTATCAAAAAGTTGGGCGTTGGAAAAGCAAAAGATTTAGGTGAACTCTAGGCAGAATATCTAAAGTGGGGTTCAAAAACTCTTGCACCTCACATTATGAAAATTTTCAACAACATCATTCAACGGGGATTTCCTACAGATTGGACAACGAGCCTAGCAATACCACTTTTCAAGAGTGGGGATGTAAACAATCCCTCCAACTATAGGACAATAATGATAAACCCCTTGTTTGCGAAGTTATTTGGAAGTATGCCAGAAAATAGAATCAACAAGTGGGCGGAATAAGGGGATAAGCCTGCTAAAGGGAAAGCATGTTTCAGACCTAAACACTCAACGATTGATCAGAGTATAACTCTAAGGCACATCATTGAAAGAGTGTGGGAGAAAAAAGAGGAAGCCTTTTGTTGCTATGTCGATTTCAAAAAAGCTTTTGACACGGTCCCTAGAGATAAGATTTGGCATAGAATGGAGGAACTTGGGGTTCATATACATCTTAGAGCAACCATCCATAGGCTATATGAGGAGGTTAAAGTCAAAATCAGAACATCAGCTGGTATCTCTGAAAGTTTTAGGAGTGATATTGGGGTCAAGCAAGGGTGCCCATTGTCCTCTACCCTCTTTGGCTTATATATTGACAAACTTGAACAGTGGTTAAACTTAGAGGAGGGTGATGGTGCTCTTTTGGGTGATTTTGTGATAAGGCTTCTTTTATATGTAGATGACCTTATTTTGATTGCTAAATCAGCTCTTGGGTTGCAAGAACACTTAATTTCCCTTGAGCGATTTTGCAGTACAGTGGGAATGCAAGTCAATACTAGCAAGACGAAAGTGGTAATTTTTTCTAGCAAAAGAAAACATAAGCAACATAAGTTCTACTTTGAAGGCAATGCTCTTGAAGAAGTGGCAGATTACAAATACCTCAGAATTGACTTCAACAAAAATCTAAGTTGGGAAGGCTGCAGAAAGAAAAGAACTTTGGGAGGTTGGAAAGCATTCTATGCTTTTCAAAATAGATGAAAAGAAGCAAAGCTACGGGATTGGAAGACTATGCAAACTCTCTTTGGGATTTTAGTGATCCTGGTGGTTCTATATGGTTGTGAAGTGTGGTCCAGCAGAACATCTGACTTACAGTGGAAACAAATTGAGAAGATTAAAAAACGCTTGATCACAAACAAGTTTAAAATTAAAAGTTCAGTCCCTTATG
The DNA here is from genome assembly GCA_009831015.1 of Picea engelmannii. Lineage (NCBI taxonomy): Eukaryota > Viridiplantae > Streptophyta > Pinopsida > Pinales > Pinaceae > Picea > Picea engelmannii. The sequence goes on along the minus strand of ML818679.1, from coordinate 107,200 downwards.
ATATCATGCTGAGTGAAATGGGAGTTGCTCCTATTGAAGCAATTGCTATGGTGCGTCTCATAAGATATCTAAAAAAATTGAGCAAATGGAAGACAGTCGGTGGCCTAAGGTCGTCTTCGATGACATATTGTGCAAAAGGAAGAAGACATGGATGAGAAAAAATATTAAATGGCTTAGTAAATGGGATATCCACTTGAACAAGTGTCCTACGAACAATAAAGAGATAAAGGCTTTTGTTATTGATAGGTTCCACAAGTGAATTTGGGATAAAGGTCTCGGGAGAAAGAAAGAGTACTATATTGAAGAGTTTAACCCCACATACAATCATCATCAAAAAGCATACATCGGGGCCAATATATCTTGGAGAGCTAAAATGTTTATTTCCCAATTAAGAACTAATTCCCATAAACTTCGTTGTGAAACTGGACATTGGAAAAGACCAAAAGAAGCTTGGGAAGAAAGGGTGTGTGTGTTCTACACCTCTGGAAAAATGGAAACAAAAAAGCATTTCATTTTAGAGTGTGAAGCTTTCAAAGACAACAGGGACAACGATATAAATATCTTAACAACTAGCTCTTGGAATGACTTATTCAACGAGGGGACAGTGGAGAAATTAGGGGAGATCATCGTCAAGTTGAACAGGAAAAGGGTTGAACTGCCGAAATCAGTGTGTGAGATGATCTGTTCCATAGGCTATTGTTAGCCTCGTGGAAGTTAAAATTACTTCTTCTTCTTCCCTCTCACTATATATATTTTTTGTGAGTGGGAAAACCCAGGAAAATGGTTGAACTGCCGAAATCAGTGTGTGAGACGATCTGTTCCATAGGCTATTGTTAGCCTCGTGGAAGTTAAAATTACTTCTTCTTCTTCCCTCTCACTATATATTTTTTTTGTGAGTGGGAAAACCATATTAATAAATTAGTTAAGGCACTTAATATAAGTAAATTTGTGTTGAAATATGGGGAAGTATTTTGAGGTTTTCCGCCCATACATTTCCTTCCAAAAAAATATAAGTGAATTTGTGAAATTTATAATTTAAAGAATATTATGGATAAATATCATATTTTTAAATTTACTTTTAATAATATAAAACATTATTAAAACATGTCATTAACCAATTTCATGATTTAATATTAGGATTTGATTTTGCTTACTAAAACTATAGTAATTTTCGTACTTGCTTTTCCATTATGTTGAAATATATATTTAATTTAATTCTCTTTATTTATTTAATAAAACTTTTAATATTATATATACTAAATTTTAATGGTTTCAAAATTTTGTAAATAGTTTATTTGAAGAAAACTAAGCAACAATAATAAACATTATCATCCCCACCAAAACATTTATAGAAAAAATGAAAAACAAAAATAATTATACATTTTTTATTAATTCCAAATCTTTTAAATCACTGAAAGTTTGCACCTTGATTTTTTTTTATCTTTATCTTTTTACTTAATATTTAATAAACATTATTAAAATAAATTATATGATATGAGTGTAATATTAAATGTGGATATCATTGATTCCATATTAAATAGTTGTGGGGACAAACAAGAGGGTTCCATGCATCAAATTGGTGTCTCGTGACCTTAAAATTAGATTATTATTATTATTATTATTATTATTAAATAAGGGATAGCCTTGAAACAATTTAGTCATTGTCTTTGATCATACATAATAATATATGAGAAAGGATTTGTGAAGACATCACAAAACACTTGAGCTTTATTTTAGGTAAAGTGACTAGAACATGTGACAAACCAATACCCTCCAAAATTTAGTTATTTTCCGAAGGGCCATGGTGTTGTGAGCATAGCATTAAGTGTTATCCATGATAATGAGTGAGTTATGGGATTTGTCCAATTGTTATAACCTCCTTACTATCATTTTTCATTTATAGTTCATGACAATGATCATTATGTCATTGCAACATGTTTATAGTAAATGCAACTTCTCAATATCAATTTGTGAGTACATGTTATATGTATAATTTTAAGTTAATTATATTTAAACAAGTTGAGAGGCATGATAAAACATGTTTGTATTGTTTGGTGCAAATATTACACATTAATTGGAAGGTTAAGAGCTAGAGTTTTATAATTGATGGAAATGGATGATCAAGTAGATGATTACACTTACGACCCCTTTGAGGGATGAACCATCTTCATTGAAGGGTCAAAGATGGTTAGATACCTAGGGGGAGGTAAGATATCTAGGGCATGTGGGGGTGCAAATGTTTTCAATGGAACCTTGAAAAAAATACTGAACTTTCATCAATGCAATAGATGAGATAGGGAGTTCTAATAACCAGAGAGAGGACAAGCATGTAAGATATCTTGTGAAAGTAATTAAGTCTTAAGATGGATTATTGGGTAAAAACACGCCTAGTGACTGAAGGTGTAACTTCTCCTCTGTCTCGATATCATTCTCTCCATCTATGCTAGCAATAGGAGTTGTGATTGTGAGCGATGGGAAAATAGACTCACTAAACGATTTATTGTTCCCAAACACTAATAGTCTAGTATGTACAGAGAATATAGGGTTTTCTCAAGAAGACATAGCATGGACTAGTCAATTAAAATGAAAGACTGGTGAATTAAAAGGCATCAAATGGTTCGGTAGTCATCCTTTTGGAACCCCTAAAAGAAAAAGTGGTTAACGATGCAAAGAGGTGTGAGGTGTTAAAGGTAAAACCAAGGAAACAAGGAAGAAAGTGCGTTAGAACACAAAAGAACAAGGTCAAACTGGTGTTAGGGAAGGACATTAAAATGAATAGGGTTGTGGACTTAGTGAACCAAGCCCTAACAAGGAGATTCTTTGGTAGACAAATCTTTGAGAAAAATTTAGGGGACTAGTTGGAGTTGGAGTGGAAACCCCAGATAGGATAGACCCTGGAAGTCCATCTCTTGGTAAAATGTTGGATCACTTTCATCTTCAATTTTGAAGTGGATAAACTCAAGATATTGGGACTTATATGGTTTTGGGGTTAAAGGCCTTTAACTTTGAAGAGATGGAACCCTTGTTTCAATCCTCGAACAAAGCATTCTACATTACAAAAGGTCCAAGAAATGTTGTGAGGCCTCCCTTTACAGTTTTGTTCATTGTTTAGGAAATAATATTGGGATATTCATTAAGGTAGATGAAAGTTTTCAAACATAATATTCTTGTTCCATAGCCTACATACTAGTCAAGGTAAACTTGAAGGAGGGATTGGGTGAGGATATTGAACTAGAGGTCTAGGGAAGATAGTATATCCAACCTATCAATTATGTCGGTATTCCCTTTCGTTGCACCAGGTGCCATATTCATGGTCACTTAGCAAGCGATTGTGTCTTGAATTTCATAACAAAACATGAAGGAGGAATAAACTCAAGTCTCAAGGCATTGTGGGGAAACTATCAACATATAGAGGAATGGATATATGGGAAAAGGTGGATTGTGGTAAGGATAGGGAAAAGGTGCTTTTGATGGAGGTTCCAACATCTATTAAAACCTCTAAAGCTAAAGATCCAATTTCATAGCAGTTGACAAAAGAAGGAAAAGATAATCAAATTTTGGGCCCCACCAAGTATGTGGAAAAGAAGATTGCATGTGTTTATATGCAAGAGATAATACAGAAAGATCTATCAAAGGTCCACCCTCTTTAAATTCCTAGTAATTCTACAAATTTCCCCTTTAATTCTTCAAATTTTGAAGCAGAGCCTTTGTCCTTAAACCATGAAATCTAGTCTATTTTGGGGGTTTATAAAGGAATGCCAACCCAAGATTGCAACGTAGGGAAGATATCTAAGGGGTATCATGCCAAATCCTATGGGAACTTATGGGGGATGGGCTCTATGGTAGTAGGCCCAGATAAACCTATAGATAATAAAGAAAATTCTAGAGGAACATGGGTACAAAACCATTCATCAAAGGTTGAGGTCTCTAAACTTTCTCACTAAACTAGATACCCCTTGAGATCCATACAAGCTACTATAGAGTTGATTAACACAGGTACCAAAGGAGGGTTAATTTTAGATGGGACAAAAGAGGGTTCTCATTCATAAAGAGGAAGAAAATATCATTTCACCCTCACCCATAACAATAACGATTCAACAAGGAAAGCAATAGACTTTAAAGGGGCCCTTAGAGTAGGGAAATCCCTTGAAAGGATTTCCCCATCATTTTATTTTCTTTCAATGCTAGGCATTTGGATAGTTCCTCAAAAAAATGACCCTAGGTAGATTAGTGGAGTTACAAAAACCTGATGTTGTCTTAATTCAAGAAACCATGGGGGAAGACAAAAAAATAATTAAAGAATTGTATAATATCTTGAAGGATTGGGATTTTATTTTTGTAGATTTAGTAGGAAGATCCAGGGGACAAGTCAATAGTTGTAGGAAGAGATCAATGACACTAATCAAGTATATGATTTTTTACTCATTTATAAGAGCAAAACTCCTCTCCCTAGAGATGGGAGAATTTTATATGTTGCCAACACATATGGGCTTTATGAGGACAGGGTGGCCTTCTGGGAAGGGTTGATGGCAAAAGGTTTTTTTAGAAGTAGGAAGGTCATTTTGGGAGGGGATTTAAGTTTTATTATCAAAGGGGCAGACTTGGGGGAATTTATGCAAAGCAAACCCTTTTCCATATTTATTTTTGAATATGATTGAATAGGTTGGACTAGTGGATGTCAAACCAATTTAGTGGTTCTTGCTTGAAGAAACATGAGAAATAAGAGATGCAAGGGTGAAAAAAAGTTTAGATAGGTTCTTGGTATCATAATCCATCATGTCTACTTTAGTCATGGTCAGATCATGGGTGGCGGTTGGTGGTGAATCAATCATGTACCAATACTACTCCATATTACAAGAGAAGTTGGTAAACCTCCAAGCCATTTTAAATTCAACTTTACTCAATTAGAAGATGGTGAGCTTATAAATCTTATCAAATCTTAATGGAGGTTCTATGATGTTGATTTAAGGGAGTCAACAAGTCTCCAATTTGTCATAGATCGTAAGTTAGTTAAGAAAGTAGCATTGTCTTGGGCACAAGCTAAACAAAGGAAGAATAAGAAATCATTAATCATTGTTGAAAATCAAATAAATGAGGTATATGATCAAAGTGTAGAAGGTTTTAATTAAGAAGGCATAAACAAATTTTAAGTATTTTGGAACAAACCAAAAGGAAATCGTCCGTAGATAAGGAAGCTCTTTGGAGGCTAAAGACCAAGGCTCTAAGGTTGGCCAGGGGTGATAAAAATACAAAGTATTTCCACAATTATGTTAACCATGGAAAAAAAAAACATAAATATTATTTTGGAAATGCATAGAGAGGATGGCTCCAAGGTTATAAATTTCAAGGATATTGTTGATCTAGGGGTGGCACACTTTGAGGGGCTACAAGTAAGAACACATAGCCAACATAGTAGAAGTTGTCAATATGACCACATTCTTTCCAAGTTTTGTAAACTAGGAATCAAATGAGAGGCTGATGGAGAAAACATGCAAGGAAAAACTGAAAATGGTTCTTGAATATTTTTAGAAGGACAAAAATCCCCGTCTAAATGTTTGGATTGTGGAATTATTCTTAGGGCTCTATGATTTTATATAATAATATTTGTTAAGGGTAGTAGAGGAATCAAGGCATAAATAAAAGGTTGTAGGAGCATTTAATACAACTTGCATTGTGCTACTCCCTAAAAAAGATAATTTAATTTCCATTTACGACTTGAGACCCAATTTCTCGTGTGCTTGCATATATAAGATAATAACTATAGTGATAGCTTTAAGTGTGAAAATACATTTTTATGGGTCTAAGGAATAGTTTGGACTCCTCCATGGAAGGCAACTCCATGATGCCATTAGGTTTGTACAATAAGTTCTACTTTCTATAGAATCAAAGAATCTATCAGTGATTGTCATTAAGTTGGATCTCTCCAAGGCATATGATAAAGCTAATTGGATGTATTTGAGATTAATGTTGATTCACATTAGGTTTTGTGTCCTAGTGGTGAAATGGATTATTGAGAGTCTAACCTTAGTATCATGTTTGTACTAATAAATTGCTTATCATTTACTTTTTTTAGGTCCTCAAAAGGACTAAGGAAGGGATGACCATTGTCCCCATTGCTCTTTTTTTTTATCATAGTTGAATGCCTTTTAGCAGGTCAATACTAGAGACCATAAGAACTAGGACTCTAAAAGGTATCAAGTTTAGAAGATATCTTTATCTTACACATTTCCTTTTTGTGGATGATGTTTTATTGTTTTGTGATGGTTCTGTGAGATATTAAAATAAGTTTWAAAAAAATATTATATTTATGCAACATGGAAAATGGAATGAAGGTAAATATGCAAAAATMTGCTATTTGTTTTCATGGGTTAGAAGATTATCAAATTAGGTTGCTACTTCAACTTTTTCCATATCAACATATTGAGTTTCAAACTAGTTTTAAGTACTTAGGGTTTTTCTTAAAGTCTAATGATTATGGGATTAATGATTGGAAATGTTTCATATAAAAAGTATAAAAGAGAATAAATTTGAGGTGCAATAGATGGCTTTCTAGGAAGATTAACTTTAGGATGTCTATACTAGAATCAATTCTAATATATTTTCACCCTTTAGCTTACATCCCCAAAGGACTTTTATAGAAGGTTATAAAGAAAGGCTTTGGGTTTTTGTGGACTAGAAAGAGAGAAAAATAAGGTACCCCCTTGGTTAAATGGAATTCCATAGCTAAACCAAAGGAAATGAGGGATTGGGGCCTAAACAATATCTATCATTTTGGAAAGGCCTTGGTAGCCAAGGGTTTGTAGAGGGTTATATAAAATGATGGCCTTTGAACTCAAGTAATTATTCAAAGATACATTGAACCTCACAGTATATATTTCTGTATCATAAGCCCTTCAAAGAATATTCATAATGTATTAATAGTGTGGGAAGCCATTGTTGTAGCCTTTCCTATAATGGGGAACTAGTTGGTTTGGAGGGTGGGTAATGGATAAAAGGTCAGAGTAGAATCCAATCGATGGGTGGGAAGTGGATAATTACCCTATTTCCCACCTTAAACAAACAACCTAACAAGCACACACAACCAAATGACAACCAACTTATGTGAAACATTCAAAAACCCCTGTAAAAGGAATTTGGTGTAGAAATATCATCATGATGGTTTTGAGATAAGAATCCCATGTGAACTAGAGGTAAACACTAAAGTCTTGAAGCTAGAATTACTATATGCACAACATACCAAGTACAACAAGTAACATCGCCATATAATTATGAAGAAATCCAAACAAATGTTCTTACATGTAAAAAACATGGAGGGAAGTAGATAAAAATTTCAAGATAAGATATGTTGAAAAAAATTAAAATGTTGGTGATTTTTTTTTATCATTTTACCATGTTTATTTGTTGTTGATACGTTTATATGCCCATTGGTTGAGAAAAAAAATGGGTGATTTCCATTCATTAAAATATAACTTATGATATAGTAACTCCATTTAATTAAAATTGACAAAATAATAAAATGAAACCACCATATATTTGCATTAATAAAAAAAACAACTAATAGTACAATGAATACTTGAGATCACTAAACTCCTAATGCTACTTGATCATCACATTTACTTCATCACTTACATTGACCTTGTGCAACAATTGCAACATGTGCATATTCAAAATCCATTTTCTTCTTGATGTATAAATGAATAACAAACCACCAATTTTCGGTAGAAACATCATGATAAAATAAACATGTTCACAATGTTCTAGAATCACATATTGTCTGACTTGAGATGTCTACATTTCTCTATGTATGTAAATATGATATAATTCACTAAATGAATTATAATTCATTTATAATTCATGTTTGATTGATATCTTTCTATCAAAGAGATTAAACCATTTCCATTTTTAAAACCACACATTTAAAGGACCTACAGTCCAACTCAATTATCTCATGAATGGTGCCAACTAATTCATAAATGAGAAACTTATAGCCCACTTGCTTCACCAACATGGACCCTATATGGAATAAATTTATTGTCTATTTCAACTCTGGTCCAAGGCTTATACCAAGTGTTCTATCTTTTGGAGGCTACTAGACCTCTATCCTCTGCCTTGTACAAGGATTTTGTTATTCTTGTGAATGCAAGGCTCGTTCTTTGTTTAACACTCTACTCCAGACTAATTGACTAACTCCTTCAATTATGTAACCTTTTAGTATATTGTCTTATTGCACCATTCATTAAAACAAACTTTAAAATTTTTGTTAGTGGATAACATCCTCCTGGAAGAATATGATTAGTAGATGAAATCTAATCCACATAATCCATGCAATTGATCCCAAATTGCCCAACAATTTTAGAGATGAGATGTGCATCCTATGGAAAAAATCAAAATCAAACTCCATTGTCCATAGGTTCATAGGTATAAGTTTCTAAAATCTACGTGTCAAGTCCATTATCCAACTAAAGGTGAGGCCCAATGGAAATCATAGTATAAAATGTCCAAGCAAAAGGAAGTCAACCAACTAGCAGACAAGTCAAACAAGGAATGGACAAGTCGACCATCTACGTACATAGTCAACCAAGGAAAATGAATCAACCAACAAATAAGAAAAATCGACCAACAAAGGAATTAAGTCGACGAGTAAATGGAAGTCGACCAAGATTGTAATGTAAGTCGACTAGACTAGAATGGATCGACCAACATAAGAGTAAGCCGACTAGGGGAGATTCAATCGACCAACAGAAGAGTAAGCCGACTAGGGGCGATTCAATCGACCAACAAAGGAGTAAAATTGACCACTTGAATTTAGCTTTCCAATGAGAGATAATTTATTGTGCATGGTCCATATAGCCATTGTACGACCGTGTGCAACATGTGGGAAAACAATAGATTCCCTAGCACTAAAGGATTCGACCCAATGGTATTCAAACAAACCAAAGCGAGTTAATTCGAATGGCAAGTGAAGGAATCAACTATAAAGGGAAATTAATCAACCAACAAGCAATTCCATTTCCCAAGGAGAGAGGATTATAGTCTAGGTAGATAAAAAAATCCCTTGGAAATTAATTTAGATTCCCAGGGAAATGTGAACTTGCGCATGCATAAAGTAAATCATCCCAGGTAAGTGGGAAAATGTCCCAGCTATGTAGAGACTCACCTAGGAAATGAATTGTAGCTCAAAGAGAGTGATGTAAGTCTATAGAAGAGATAAAATTCTCTAAAAACCATTAAAATGCATTTAGCAAATTCCTACATATTTTCAACAGACAAATTTTAATAGCCATTGATATTAGACTTTGATGGAAAATGGATGATGGAAATTCTAGAGTTGTTGTGGTTCCTCATTTCCATTAGAATCCAATTAAAACAACAATTTTAAACACATGAGAATCCATATATCATCTCATAAATGAAGCAAGCAACAAACTGATAGCTCAACATAATGAAATCAAACACAAGCAATCACCATGAACAAAGAAGTTTTACATTGGAAACCTAAATGGGAAAACCAACTTCGAATGAGACTTAGTATTTTCATTATGGAAATCTTTGGTTAGAATGCAACTGATGCTCTATGTGCATCCCCTCTCCTTGGACCCAAAACCCTTTGGGATTGAAATTGCCTAAGGAAATAGGGAGAGATAGGGGGTAAGATAAGGTCAACACAGATGGCTCTTCACTTCCCATTCCTCATCCTTCTCTCCTATTCATTTTCTTTTTATTTAATTATTTGTTCTCTCACATTCCATTTTTTCTAATTAAGCATTTACATTTGCATTTGTTTACATTTTTTTCTAACCTTCATGAATTGCTTGGTTAAGTGTGTAGTTATTGAATCTTATAGCCATTCATCAATCCAGATGTGCTTCAGATCACTCCTCCCCATTGAGAGGCTTTTTGATCTTCAAAATCTTAAGAAAATCATTATGGATCGATGTACTTTTGTAAGAAAACATGAATCTGATTGTGGCTCCTAGCTATAGCTCTGACTCTGGTTCTAGCTCTAACTCGTGGCTCTAGCTACTAGCTCTAGCCCCTGGCTATAGCTCCATCTCTAGTTGTTGGCTCACCTATTCATGTAATGTAGAAGTTTGCTCACTGACTCTCATCTTTGATAAATCTGCAGATCCAAACTCTAGACTCAACATCCCTTCCCATCTCCCTCTCTACCTTGGAGACAGTTCATCTTTGCAGTCATGAAGCCAATTCAAATGTTGGTCTTGTTGTTCAGTACGACCCTAAGACGTTCCCATCACATAACAATTCCATAAGGGAAATGTGGTTGCACTAATTTGTTAGGATCAATTGCTTCTTGGCATGGAAACAACTGTTCAATGCTTTAACATGCTTGCAAGCAGGCCATGTAGTTCTCAAGAATAACTCTCCTAAGATAATTGACCTCTATGCATAAATATCCTAAACATATTCAAGATGGGGTTCTTCAGATGCAATATTGGAAACAAGAACTAGATTGTGGTTTCCCTTGGCATCAACATGTTGTACAACTTGTTGGTGTCACTGATCTCCCTCATTCCTATAGCTCCTTGGCTAGCTTCTTCTCTTTGGATTGGAGATCCAGGAAACTCTTCATCTCCTTCCATATTCACTCTCCACACCCTTCTCTTGGTTGTACAATTTCTGGGGTGGAGATCTAGATGAAGTTTCTAACACTTTGCTTCTCAATGACCACTCAAATTGTAGTGGTGGAAAACATTCATGTTGCTTCTACAAGGACTTCTTGACATACTCCTCCTCTCCATGTGCCTCTAAGTTCATTATTGGATTGTAGAAGTCTTCATGTCATTCATGCTCCGAAAGCAATCTGTCATATGGCATGTGCCTTACTTCTCCCAACAATATGCCACCTGATGTCCCTTCTTTCCACAAAAAGAACATGCCTATGTGTACCAACAACTCAAAATTCTATGGCCTCTCTTCTTGCACCAATGACAAACAAGTGATGTCTTGTTTGATGAATACCTCTTGGTATTTTTCTTTTTCTTGCCCTGGATAATTAGTTTTTGCATCCTCTGAGTGCAAGTGTAGGCTAAGTCCATGAGCTCTTCTCATCATTATCGTGTTTTAATATGCCATGATAAATTTGAGGTGGTAGTGAGCTACCACCTTCACTTAGCACTGATACTCTCACTCCTAATGAGCAAGCCAAATATGACATGTCTGTTATGGGAAAAATCCCTGTGGATATGTGTCAAAGCCACAATATATTGTTGACCATTCAAAGGCCAAACAATTTCTAAATAAGGAAAACACAAATTTGTAACTACTGACGGGTGCTCAAATTGACATCTTTGTAGAACCTACCCAATACCTTCTTGTACACCCTTTTCCCATTTCCATTCCATCTTAATACCCTTTTCATTCACAATGATGCATTTTTGGTCAAGGTGTAATTATCCTCTTAACACGCCATTTCAATACTTATTCTTATGCATTTTCAAGAGATTATCACCTTTCTGTGCTAACAGTGGTACACATGAAACAAGATTGCACAAGTATCTTTCGAATGCAAGAGTTGCAACTCCTAAGTATGAGTTGTTGCAACTCCTAAGTATGAGTTGTTGCAACTCCTAAGTATGACTTGTTGCAACTCTTTGCTCAAGTTTAGTTGTTGCAACCCTGGATTGCTAACACTAATGTTGTGATTCTTTCCTCATCATTGCTATGACTCTCACTACGGGACCGTTGTTACAACTCTCTTTTGTTGTGACTCTCATTGTTGTTACGTCTCTTTCCTCATCGTTGTTGAGACTCTCACTACATGACCGTTACTGCAAATCTGAGAATGGGTGTTGTAACTCTGTGCCTGTTGTAACAACGCATCAATCAACTGCACAAGAAAACATCTAAGGATCGACTAGGAAATCAAACAACCAACTCCTTCATGCAAGAAAATGACAAAGAAAATTGGGCACCCAGAAAGGAATGAATGACTCAATCGCCACTTGTCATACAATTGATTAAGTCAACATGTGCCCGATTTTGCTATCTTTTGGAGAAAATAATGTAACAAGATGGAACATCCCGATTCCCGTGGTTGTCCATTGATTCCTCTGATTAATTTAGAAAGAAATCATTATATATAAATACCCCTGCTCTCTCTGATCCGTGGAGGGAGGCGGAAAAAATATAGTGAACATGAAATTCATTGTTGTATTGATCTGTGCATTTTTATGCAATATAAGTTTCACCTTATTCTTGTCTAAGTGATTGTGTGTTGAGCATTTAAGTGCCTTAATGCGTTCATTAACCAATACCTCGTCTAAGGAGGTAGGCCCCCCTCCTTAGCTCGCTACTATCTGTATTTATGTATTTTATAGAAGTAGATGTAGTTGAACTTCTTTATTTCCAACAATTCCTCTATTTAACACTTTGTTGTAACTTTGGTATTTTTCTTTGTTGTAACTCATGTTGCTACAACTCCATGCTGACATTGCAGAACCCTATTTTCTGACTAATGAATGTGTAGTTGTAGCATCTCTTATACATTTTTTTTATTTCCAACAATTCCTCTATTTAACACTTTGTTGTAACTCTGGTATTTTTCATTGTTTTCACTCATGTTGCCACAGATCCATGCTGACATTGTAGAACCCTATTTTCTAACTAATGAATGTGTAGTTGTAGCAACTCTTATACATTTATTTTATTTCCAACAATTCCTCTATTTAGTGCTTTGTTGAAACTCTAACATTTCTTTTGTTGCAACTCTACACTTCCTCTATTTAACACTTTGATGCAACTCTTGTTGTTGCAACTCTGCACTTACATTACAACATTTTGATTTTTGGCCAACAATTGTTTTGTTTGCAATGCGGGTTAGTTTACTTCCTTTATTTACAACATATGCTCATGACACAGTGTGGTTTGATTCCTATCACTTGAGGTTTGTTTCATTTCAGTACATGTGCCATTATAAGTCTCTCACATTAATCAAGATCATTCTACTACTTGAACAAGTCACCTTTGATGCTTGTGTGATTTACTTTCCTACAAGTGTGATATTTACTTTGTGATGTTCACTTTCCTGTAGTGCGACATTTACTTTCCTGCAAAAGTGTGTTTCTATTATTGCAAGTGTGAATTCGATTGCAAGAGTGGAGTGGTTTAATTTGGTGACTTGATCAAGCATCTTTATATCTTGCCTTGTGACATTCATTTAGAAGTATTATAACCCATCGACAATTCCAATATCATACTTGCATATACGGTGCACAACAATTAATAAGTTCTATACAATCCCAAATTGATAATTAAATGCACAACTCTTCAGTTGCTTACTAAATTAATTAGGAAGTGATTTAATAGTCCATCATTTTTGGCGTTGTTGTCTAGGATTTTTCAAAAGTATAATTGTTGTTTCACTGTCATTTGGATTTTCATTATAGTAGATTGAGCGTTATAATTTTTTTCAGCAAATTGTAGAATGTCTTTCTAATCTTTTATATGGACAGAGTTAGGGATCAACAAGGTAGATTCATTAGTTCATCCAAAAACCCCCATAAAACTAACAGTGTAGGTCACTCTCAAGAGGGAAAGGATCTTAGTCAACGAACTATTTGACACCTACAACAAGTTCCCTTGCCAAAAAGACACATGAGTCCTCCACTCAATAATATGAGACTATAAAAGTTTCCATACAAATAGGAATTATGTCTTCATAAGATTTAATCAGTGAGAAATACCACTCCTGGGAGTTCATATTTCCTAACTTTCTAAAAGCACCTTTAGAAGCAGAAGATAGCCCTTAGAGGAAGATGACATATGAAACTGTCAAGGAAGAAACATCTGCCTTCAGCTTCCCGATTAAAGGGTCAAATGAAGAGACCAAAATGAAGAATATCCTGCATTCCACCCTATCAAATTTTCATGGTCTATCCAAAGAAGACCCTGAGACCTTTCTCTTTGAATTATACGTGCTATGTAGAAGTTATGATTATGTGTTAGATGCCCATAAATTGAAACTTTTCCCTACCACACTCATGAACATTGGTTCATGATCCTTGGTAAGGACAACATCCATACATGGGATCAGATGATGCAAAAATTCCTAGAGAAGTGCATAGATTATTGTAAAGACAAAGAAAGGAAGGAGGAAGTCTTTAGAATGACGAAACATGAAGATGAGATCCTTGAGGACTATGTTGAAATATTCAACTATAATTTGCACAGGGTAAGGAAAGGAGATTTGGCTCCCGAGACATGACGTGTCTTATTCTTGAGAGGAATCAGAGATGTTTTCATTGAACTTATCAACCTAATGGGAGGATGAGTTATCTCCCAACAATATTATGATGTCATCATGGTACTTTGTCACAGATACTCAAGAGGTACTTCAAAAATAAGCAAGGGAGCAAGAGATGTATTGACAAGGACTAACAATTCTACTGGGAGTTGAGTTATAAGATAATAAATTGGGAATATGTTAGAGGATTTCAATACTGATATGCTCAGTTCCTTAAGCTCCATGTTGGACACACTGCAAATGAAGAAGAAGCGAGAAGAGGCAAATATAGTTTTGGCTATCTTTTTCCCAAAATGCAGAAGGAAACACCCGCTAAGAGAATGTACAATGGACCAAATTGAGGTTTGTGGAATATGCAGTGAAGACCATGCTACCAAAAAATGTCCATCGCTGCCAGGATTGAAAGTTGTCTACTAGAAATCCAAGGAATCAGAGCAACTATGATTTGTTTCTCATAAACGACCATGGAAACCTAAACCTCAAGGTATGGTTCAATACCAATCTCGGTATTTTAATTCATATTGGACTAACCCTTCCATGTAGTATACTTTATGCCATGGTTTCTGCCAGCACAACCATGGATGGCTCCTCCTCCTCCAAGTCAGTTCTAGCAACAAGGGTGGAGAAATCCCACTTTAGGAAGCCCTCAACAGGCCATAACACAACCACCCATGCAACTTCTTCCCCCCTCCATAGATGCAGGCATCCACATTAGGCCCTCCTCGACCACAATTACCTGTACAACCTATTCCTAACACTAATAACAAGAGGCTATCCCAACTAGCACAAGATACTAGACTTGCCACCTACCCTACCTATTCCATCTCTTCCCTAGACTACAATGATATTCATCTTCGATGAAGACACTAACCAAATACCAACCTCCTGTTCATATTGAATATTTTGAATGAGGATGTCCGAAATGAAGAACCATAATAGAAACAATACCATGAACCTTTGAGAGCTGACCATGCTCACCATGAAACCTAAAACACACCTTATCCATAAAGATTAAACCAAGAGAAACCTGCTACTCAACCCGAGTTTGACTTCTTAGGGGAACTCAAGAACATGAGTGTTAAAATACTATTGTTCCAAGATATCAAAGATGTGCCTATCTATTTGAAAGCAGTACTAGAAATTTGTTTAAGGAAACTTGGCAGAAAAAGGAAGGATCGTCAAATTGTCCATGTTATGAGTAAGTTGTCAGACTTAATGTTGGGGGGATTTCGTGCAGCCAAATACTCTAACCCCGGTATCCTGGTAGTTAATGTGCATATTAATAATACACTCATTAACAATAGATTAATTAACCTTGGTGATGTCATTAATGTCATGACACGTGAGATCATGGAAGCATTAGGACTCACCGGCCTCAGGGAAACCCCAAATGTAGTCGAACTTGTTGACAGATCAACTATCAAACCAGAGGCAATTCTAGAAGACGTAGTGATATTTGTATATTCGTGGGAATATCTCACCAAATTTATGATCCTATAACCCAAATCTTCTCTAGGATGGTATCCTTTAATCCCGGGAAGGCCATGGCTAGCGACTGTTGATGCTTAAATCAGTTGTAGGTCTGGAAACATGACCATTTCCCATGTGACCTATACAAAACAATTAACCTTGTATCCTCCCGCCAAACCCATCATATATTTTGAAACACCACTCTGGGATGATGAAGAAGATAGTGATAAAGAAGGAGAAGCTCATCATGTCCTCTCTATAGATCAATACCTATCCATCAAAGAGAAAATTAAGGATGATGAAATCAATGATTTCATAGCCTCTTCTTCTCTTTCCTCAACAAGTACTTCACCTTTAAAACATGAGTCCTTAGTTGAATAAGACCAAGGTTCCACCACATAAATTATAGAAATCAGCCCCGGAAGGACTTTGAACATCAATGGGGGGTTGACTGAACAACAAAGAGAGAGCCTAGTGAAAATGTTGCAAAATCATAGTAATGCCTTCACCTGGGATTACTCTAGTATGAAGGGAATCCATCTTGACTTGCGCACACACCATATACACATTAAAGAAGGATCTAGACCCATCCGCCATCCCCAATGCCAGATGAATCCAACACTAAGGGATATTGTAAAAGAAGAACTACAAAAATTTCTCCCAACCAACTTTATCTATCCAATTTCCGACAGCTAGTGGGTCTACCCTCTCGTCATTGTACCAAAGAAGAATGGTAAATGGAGGATTTGTGTGGATTATCGGGAACTAAACAAGGCAACACACAAAGATAATTTTACACTTCCATTCATCGACCAGGTCCTAGATACATTAGTAGGAAAGAAATACTTTTCTTTCCTTAATGGATTCAGTGGGTACAACCAAATCCGTATCGCGCTTGGCGATCAAGAAAAGACAACGTTTACCTATCCACAGGGGACATTTTTCTATCTTGTTCTGTCATTCGGGTTATATAACACTCCTGCCACCTTTTAAAGAGTTGTAATTGGTATATTTTCTGATTTAATTCATGATTGTGTGGAACTTTATAAGGATGAATTTACAACATATGGGGGAAATTTTTATGAGGCATTAGAAAATTTAAAGAAAATGTTAATAAGGTGCAAGGAATCTAACATTGCCCTCAACAATGTGAAGTGCACAATGATATTGAATGTATTGGGGCACCGTATCTCAGCTAAAGGGATCCAAGTGGATTTGATAAAAATCAAGGTAATAGTAAACTTGTCAACTCTGCATTCACAAAAAGAGGTACGAAGTTTCTTAGGACATGTTGGTTACTACCTTCGCTTTATTGATTTTTTTTCACAAATTGCTCGTCCATTGTTTGCCTTGCTTAACAAAAATTCTGAGTTTTGTGGACGAAAAGTTGTCGGCATGCATTTGAAGGACTAAAATCCAAGGTGTCTAAGGTCCTATTTTGAGAGGGCCTAGTTGGTTCCTCATGTTTCATATATCTACATATGCATCAAACACTGCCACTGGAGTTGTTCTGTGACAACTAGATGGAAATGATCCATACACATTCTACTATGCCAAAAAAAATCTCTTGCACATAGAACTAAATTACATTGTAACATGGAAAGAATTTCTTGTGCAAATACATGCAATTAATAAGTTTTGGCATTACATCACAAGATATCCAGTAGTATTGTGCACTGACCATGCTGCCATAAAATACTTAATGAACAAACCTATTACTAATGGTAGGGTAACTAGGTGGTTATTGTTAATATAGGAATATGATATAATGATCTTGAATAAACCAAGGAAGCATAATGTAGTGGTTGATTTTCTTTCAATACTCACATCTAACAAGAATAAGTCGCTTTTAGAAGATTCTTTCCCCGATGAACACCTAATTGCGGTTTCAACTAACTCTCCTTGGTTCACAGATATCGCTAATTACTTGGCTATAGGTATACTTCCACATCATTTATCTCCAAAAGAGCAACAAAAGATCATCAGACAAAGTTAGAGATTCTCATGGATCAACTGTCTCTTCTATACAAGATTAGATCTCATCATCAGGAGATGCGTGTGAGAAGATGAGATCTTGAAAGATTGCCATGATGGTCCATTTGGGGGCCACTTTGCAGACAAGAGGAGTGGGTACAAGGTAATTCATCAAGGGTACTATTGGCCCACTATCTTCAAGGACGCCAAGGAATATGTAAAGAGGTGTGATAGTTTCCGGCACATGGGAATAACGGTGCAATCAAACGAGATGCCATTAAAATGATAGTTGGTATTGGAACCCTTTGATAAATGGGCCCTAGATATTGTGGGACCAATCAATCCTCCTTCCTACCATAACTCTTGCATCCTAGTATGCATGGATTATGTCACAAAGTGGATGGAGGCGAATGCACTCCCGAGCACGACAGAGAAAGAAGTAGGCGACATTTCTTCATGAAGAAATCTTCATCAGGTTCATGATACCTCTGGAAATAGTTACTGACAGAGGGACTCAATTCACTTCAAGGCTCATTAAAGACTTGATGGACATATATAAGACAAAACATAGGGTTTCTACACCATATCACCCACATGCCATTGGGAAAGTAAAAGGGACAAACAAAATTCTTGAGGCTATCATCACCAAGACTGTCAGACTACACCTTAAGGAATGGGTTGATAGACTCCTTGAAGCTCTATGGGCCTACCAGACAACATGGAGGATTACTACTGGTTGTACCCCATATGAATTGATGTATGGAAAGAGAGTATTATTGCCGATTGAAACAAAGATCCAGATTCCTAGAACAACTATACAACTTGGAATGGACTTATCCGAAGCTCAGAAATAGAGACTCCTCCAGATCAATGAATTGGATGAACTTTTCCAAGCTTCCTTGCACCAAACAACAATAATACAACATCAAAGAGATCAGTGGCATGAATAGTTCATCAAAAATAAGAAATTTAAAGCTAGAGACCACGTCTTGTTATCTAACTCCAAGTTCAAGGATTTCAAAGGGAAGTTCCACACTCGATGGCTCAGGCCTTATGAAATTGATATTGTATATGAAAATGGAGCCATCAAAATTTGCACCATTGATAGAGAGAGAAATCCTATGATGGAAAATGGACACATGCTTCATTTATATCATAGATCCCTATCCAAGGAAGCCACTTTGAGGAGGATCACCAATGGATGGCCCGATAATGAATTGGATATTGTTAACAAGGGGGGAACCCTTGTTGAATGATTCATTCCTATTAAAAAGAAGAATAAGAAGAAGATGATGATGATAATAAAATACCATGTATGAAAACCCTGTTGACAGGCGAAATTGACCGCTCGTCAACTGGAAGAGCGAGTCCNTATTTATATGATAGGTCTGTTTATCTAATTTATATATACAAGGTATACAAATTATGAGTTTTAATCTGAACTGATAAAAAATCAAATGTAGAAATGGTTCTTTTGATGAAAGTAAATATAGAAAGCAAAAAGTACTATTTCTTTTTTGATTTGTTTTTAATCTATATGCATCTGTAAGATCAAATATCAAACTACCATTTAAACAGGAAAATGTAGACAGTGAAAATTATATATAAAAATTTCTATAATAAACAAGCAAATAAAAAGGAACAGACTAACCTATTAATCACTTGAAGAGTATGCATCCAACTGTTTGTATAAATCGTACATCAGTCCATCCACGAGATAAATCTGTTGTGCATCTTCACACTGTTTGGAATAAATGCCAAACTGTACATTGACTGGTGTATTTAATTGATAAAACGATAGGACGCAAAATAATAACTGTGATATAATAGACTGCAAGTAATAACGCATAAGATAAATCCAACAGTTACAACTTGCATTTAATCAGTCAACATGTTTGAGGTAAACCTTATAATATGAATTGAATGATCATTCACTATTTTCATATAACTGAAGCATAAAATCGTGAACTGTGAAAGAAAAACTATCTTGACGACATAATAATCTGTGAAGACGAAAGCTATCGACATTCATCAAATGATCAAGATAAACAAATTATAGACAACAACAACATTTACAAACAACTAAGGCATAAATGTAAACATATGTTATGTCCAAATTCGAGTATAAGCTTGTTCACAACTAGCCCCAGGCCAAGATGATGTAATTACAAAAATAATGGGTTTTTAAAGCCTTCAGAAAGGTAATTGTTTCCTATTCTAAGATCAGATATTGATTACAAAAATAAAAGGGGGATACAACCACCCAGATCCTACTAAATCCTCTAAAGCTAACAAAAGTTTTTTTCTGTTCATACAAAATGTATCAAAGACATGACTATCAAGTCTCAAAGATGCCTCAGATCAATTGGTAACCATGAACTCCTGAATATCCTGAAAGGAAAAAACAAAATAGAAAGATTTAGATACATATTCAACAATTAATTTGCAAATTTCGAATTAACATAACTGGCTACAGAATCTGTTGATTCTGTAGCTAGTTATTTTAGTAAATGAAATCCAATTTATTGTAAGAACAAAGCAATCTAGTTTTAACAAATAATCCTATTTTAAGATAAAAGGATCATACCTCCAACTGTAAGATTAAATCGTATCAGACAATCTTGGAATTTACTATAGCTGTTGCAGCCTCAACATTTTTAAATATTACATTGCCTGTAGTCTTCATACGTTTCTCTTTTCCTTGAATGACAAACTTGAGCCTATGGTTTTCGCTGGTTAAGGCACCGATCTGATCAGTGAGAGCTTTAACCCGTGATTGTAGGATGGGTATGTCGGTGTAGTATCTATCAATCCAGGATAGGCAAACTTCACACTTCGACTGTGCGACAGTCCCTTGGGAATAATCACAATTGTGAACCGGGGAATTTCCAACATGGACTATAGACTTATTGCCCATTTTGATACCAGGAAACCCTTCGATATGTTTCAGACAAGGTGGTAAGTTGTCGACGAAGTTATAAGGCTAATTAAGAGGTGGGTGAGACGAAAGAGGGTCTTCGTCAGCGAGAAACCTGTCAATTTCTGAATCTGAACTCTCATGGATCTCGATCATCTTGATCGAGCTCGCATGAGAGTTCGACTTGTTTCGAAGCTTTCTTGAAATTAACCTCTCGACTCTCTTGTTTTTAAAATTTAAATCAGGATGGCCTTTAGATATCTCACATGTAGGTTTCTTTAAATTTTTAACAGAGTCATTAGGATGTATAACTTGCTCACGGGCCTGCTCAATAACCTTTGGTTCGAGAAAGGGTTTGTTGTAGGAGGCCGAGACACAGGCCTGAGTAGGTGAGAGGGGCACTGTAGGGTATATAAGGGTTTCTTCAACCACGAGTTTGTCGACCTCTTCCATATCAGGGTTACCATAACCATTTCTGGTTATGAATGAATCCCAACTGTCATTTTGCAACTCTAATTGATGCACAAGTAATTTTTTTATTAAGCCGTGATGGAAGAGGCTCGAATCTGATCGTTGCTTTCTATACCTTTTTCCCATTTTGTAAAGGCTCCTCAATAAATAATACGACATGTTTAAAGGAAACCCCATAAAAATCATGAGCAGACGCAAATGATAAAGAAACACAAGGCCAAAACGTCCTTCACATGTGACAAACTGTTTCAACACAGCAAGCAGATCGTGCCATCGAGCTTTCAGTAAGGAGACAGGCATACCTTTGTCACATCATTTTATCTTCCGAGATGTAAAGAGAAGACTCCAAGGAACTTCTTCCACCTTTGATTTTTTGAACCACCTTTGACCGCTCGCAGGAAGTCTTGTAGCTTGGCTCAAGAAATCCTCTGTAACCTCGAGTTGAACATCACCCACCTTAGCTCTACACCCATTGAAGAAGAGAACGAATTCCTGAGCAGTTTGTAGATTGAAACCTTGGAATTTTCTAAGGAAAACGAGCCAACCACTACTCTCAATATCCTCTCTGGCATCGTCATATAAGAGCAAAGTTTGAATGCCATTAGGTTCGACTCTAACAACATGAGCCATACTGAATGAAAGGGTAATCAATCAAACACAATGTGTAGGGAGGGTTTGTGAGAACAGACCAGAGCCATACCCCGAGCCCGAGAAACACCAACAGTGAATGACGTATGAGTAGAAAACTCATAACGATAAGATGGGCGTTAATTGAAATGCATGCGAAGAGGGTTTGCAAAGCCCAAGACCAGTCTTGGAAATGATGGTTGACTACAAATCGTATTGCCACCTTTCATAAAGTACAAGGTAGGACTAGAGCATTAAAAAGGAAATAAGTGTGAGACATAGTGGGTTTGATCATATGGTTCGGGAGGTCGAAATTCGAAAATCAAAACCTAGTAATGAGGAAACATATAACCAAGAATCAAACAAAAAAACATACCAATGCTCAAATCAAAAGGCCCTTTGTTGATATAACTAACAATCCCTAAGCATGCTTGATTGTTGAAGGAATCGAAACAAAGAAAATAGTCTTCATAGCAAGGAACAAAGCTTCATTAATAAACTGTAGAAACAATTTTAATAAATTTTCAAATAGAATGGTAACACAATCACAAGTTTTCATGCTTCGTTTTCATGCTTTTAGTCATGAACGAAGCATAAAAAAAACAATAGGGAAAAGTGACAACTTACAACTGTCATTTTGAAAATTGTTCATGAAGAGTAATAAAAATAGATGACCCCAATTAGGCAACTATATAGATCATTTAATTGATATAAAAAGTTAAAAAATATGTTGTGCTGCCAACAAACCCTTAGGGTCATACCTGGGGGCATGCTTTGTGAAAATCAGCCTATGTTGATCCATGACATGCTAAAAAAAAAGAAGAGAAGGGCACTTCATGATTTCATGATGGTTATGTCAAGACCTTTCTA